>JACXGJ010004761.1:20421-43324 GCA_016801105.1 Esox niger
CAGAGAAGGGGGGATTTATCCTTTGTTCTGAAGAGATCCTAATGCCCCAGGGCAGTGAAGTGGACATTGGGGGAAATCTTTCTAATGGGATGCTGAATAAGTGTCCTGCCTCTTTGTGGCACCTAAATATCTAACGCCCATCATAGCAGCCTCATTCAGTCTTAGTATAACTCATCCAGACTCCAGTGAAATGGACAAAAACTCACTGTGGGCCCGAATTGCTGGATGCGAAACATAAAACTTAGCCCGAGCATCACAGCTGAAGTCAAAGGAGGATAAATAGAATAGCAGGAAACTGACAAACAAGCCGGTAATAGAATCAAAGTGCAGAAAGGAAGCCTGTAACAGAGGAAGCCTGTGAATTGTGTGAGAGAAAATCAGAGCTCTCTGGAAATGAATGGGTTCCCACACTGACAGTTATTGTATATGAGAAGATTTCGGGGGGTAGTGCAAGAGCTTGGCGGTCTCTTTTTGCACAGTGGTATCAGCACTTCCCTCTGAGCAAACACACAAACACACCACAATAAAAACACTTGAGGCAATGGTCTCGTACCCAGAGAATGTTTGTAAGTGTGTGTGTGTGTGTGTGTGTGTGTGTGTGTTTGTGTCCTTCAGGGCAATTGCGGTGTGCTAAAACGTGTCTTTTCTGCAGTACCAGAAGAAGCAAACACATCGAAATGCATTCCTGGTGGAAGCCGTTTACTTGGCGGGGGTTTGTTTGTGAACATGGCGGTTAGTTGGGTTCAGCCACAGGTCACATCGCTGAACAGGGATTGCTGTGTGTCTGCTGTCCGTTTACTTACAGTCAGCTAAGAACGTACCTTGTTTTCACATCGCTCCACACCATTGTGGCCCTCATGCCTAATATGGCATCTGGCTGTACCCTTGCCACCCTAAACGGCTCATGTGAAAATATTGGCTTTGCCCCAAACGGCTATGAAAATAGGGCACTACTTTTGATCTGGACCTGCAGAAGCTTTGGTCAAAAGTAGTGTATTAGTCAATAGGGTGTCGTTTGATAGACATAATTCAATGTGGTATTATCTGCTTCGGACAGGCCTCTTTTCGTCTTCTACACAATCCCTAAATGTCCCACTTGGGCCTCCGTAATGCCAGCCTGTTATCGTCGACAATATACATCACAGGGATTTCTGCTGGCTAATAGCTAATATACCCTCTAAAAGAGTTGATAGGGTGTGATGCGGTAAGAGGCGTCTAGTCTGAGGGGCAGCGGAAGATTTGATAGCGTCGCTGTGCCAGCTCTGTCGAGCTTAGCCCCGGCCCCATCACGCACTTTAACTGTGTAATTAGACCACTGAAATGGTAATGGAAGGACAATTCCATTTGGCTGTGTCGTTACGTTCGTGCATGTGTAAGGGGTCTTTCGGTCAATTCATTCAATAATTATGAACAGGCCCTCATTACTGACGAGCCCTAATGCAGCTCCACCGCCACAGACTCCCTTTAAAGACACGATGAGAAGACAGACGACGGTCGTGTTCCAAATGCTTCTCCGCTTCCTAAGTAACGCACTGCATCCGATTCGGGCCGATAGAGCCACCGCATAGGGACGAGAGTGGCAATTGGAACGCGAGCTTAGAGAAATGAAGCCATTTTGTTCAGTGCTCCTCGCTGCCTCTTTTTCAACGGCGGGAGAAAATGGCCTGTAGCGAAAGCTTATTATAACTAGGTCCAGGGATGAAGAAGAGGCCCGGTAACGACAGCGACGAAGATCCAATTGCAATTCCAAACATACATTTTGTCCCTTATCTTTTCACCGCCGCTTTGGTCAGAGCGAAGTAGCGAACGGCTGCGGGGCAGTGTGAAATAGCCTCCGCCGTTCTGTTTACCAGTGGCGTTTATTTGATTATTTGGCGTTCCACATTCCAGGAGTGTGCATCCATCTCACTACAAAACAGATACAATCACCGCATTTGTTAATGAAAAAAAAAGAGCTGGATCCGGGGTGGGGGGGTAGGAGGGTTGGGGGGCTCTTTATCCCGATCTGACACACTCTTTTTCACACACGTTCTCTCTCTAGCCCTCTCCTCCCATTCTTGGTCTACCACTCTCTCTCTTCACTTGTAATATTCTTCATGTACATCTTCACTAATTGTCTCCAATAATGAGTTCCCTAGACCAGAGAACCTGTCAGTATGCATCTTTTGGACATGCTGGCATTTTTTCGGAGAAGGTTGCGAAATAATTACGGCAAGCAAACCAATAGGCGGTGAACTCACTAATCATTTTTCATTACGGTCTGACACTGCCAAGGCAGCAGTCCAAGCCTACATGTGGCTGGCCTCCCTATGCAGATAACATGCAGATGCGTACACACACATATGTAACCGTGCCAACACTTCACACAGACACACACTCTATCCTGGCACTGTCTATCGAACCCCCTTCAGAAACCCGTCTTCAAAAACATCCCAAGCTGTGTTGGACTTAAACACCAGCAGACAAAGCCAGATGTACGGCATCCATTCCCAGATGATGGACGCGGAAGAGGCCGAATATCCATGTTTCTCCTTCCATCACAACATCCTGCCACATCCTTTCCCTGTCCACAATGCCTTTGGGGTAAAAGGGCTGGATAGTTAGCCTGTCACCATTCAAGCACAAGACCACACAATACCAAGCGTAAAATGTCTTGATTGAGGTTGAGGCTCAGTTTCCGCGATTAATAAAGTTCCCATTGGAGAACGAATACATTAAAAAAAGCATACGCAAAAATCATACTCCTCTTACATTTATCGCAAAAGAGCGTGTCATCACAGAGTGGACAAAAGGGGACTTTATGATTATGATTGCTAGAGGTGGTCAATAGTTTATGAAAACAGAGAGAAAATCTGTCAGAGGGGAGAGTAAGTTAGAAAGTACTTGAATTGGATTTGGCAGAATTTATCTGGAATAGCTCATTATTTCATCATGCTTCACCTATCAATTTATTTTCTTTATTTTTTCCCACTAATTTAAACAAAGCAAATACACTGTAGACAATGAAGCAAAGCATCCTGGGCTATATGCAGATGTGGTTTTCCCTACTGACCAGTGGAGGTGTTTGATTGTTTCAAGTTGCAAAAGATGAAAGGCTTATTCATCGGGATGGAACGAAGCGTGTAGAATCCGCTACCTTCCTTGTCTCCTAAGAAAGCATTGGATTGCTAACTGGAGTAAGACATGGCAACTGTTCATTCTAAGGTCACACACCGACTCGTCTGCTCTGTTCTCCCCCAAGCCACACCACCTGTGTCTGTTTCCATTGAGCTGGATAAACACCTCCGTGTGCACACACCGCCAGCACGAAGGTCTGTGCCAAATCCTATCTAACCCCACCCTCCCTCTCTGACGTTGTTACGCTCTCACATTCCCCATCCGTTCTGTGTTGCCTTTTTCCCCATCTCCGGCTACAGGCCTAGCTTCTCATTTTGGTTCCTGACCGAATTCAGTTGATTTCAGTCCTTGACCATTCTGTTGCACAGCCATCTCTCCCTCCCACACTGCGGGAATCTTCCAGCCCCCACCCGCTAGCCTACATCTGAGGGAACCGTGAACCGCTAACAAACTCGGCGCCGTAAAACGAATGAACATGACCCCTTTCATTTCCTCCGGACCGGGGGTCGGATGTCTGCTTAAAACGTCGGAAGCATAAACATTAATTCCCTCACTAAACCATCCTGATGAATAATTCACGAAAGCGGTTTCCACACGATATGTAGATTTAACCCAGCCTTTCACCTCTGCGAGCCTAATTGCTCTTGCTATCAGCCATTCGAGCGAGTCAGTAGTCAGACACCGAACCCTGACAGATAGACACGGTGAGGCCAATAATCAGTCAATAAAGTTATCAGAGGCTCGTATCAAAGGGTAGCCTTGGCTTGTAGAGACCCCCCCTTTACATTCTGAGCCTTAGTAGAGAGTTAGAGCCGGCACATCAAAGGGATAGCGCTGAGGTGTCATCCGCGCTAAACAGATCTGAAGAGGCCTTATCGGTAGACCGAGCGGAACGCTACGGCTAACGCCGGTCTGCTCCGTGTAAACACGCGGACACGCGAGAAACAACGAGACGCATTCGAATTCGGCGGCCCCACGCGTACTCCGGTCTGAGGCCCTTATCTGGTAGCGAGCAGGGCGCTGCCGTTAAATATACTCTCTGGCATCAGCAGTAACACACAAGCTCCTTTTCACAAGCGCAAGCTCTTCTCGTGAATCGGAAGGGATTCTGATCCGGCGGGGGCCCTACTTATCGGTGTGCCCGCACAGATATGAGCTAGCGCAGGCGCGTCGGAACCTTTATCCGAGCACATAAAGGGAGTTTCTGCACTGGGGTATGAATGACGAGTCACACAATGGATTTGCACACACCTTTTCTCCTACCTTGGTCGGGCAGCTGGCACACATTCGGGGGTACAGTCATGTTCAGCACGTCGTTGACAGCCGTGTCTATATAGTGGCCCCTCTGGACGTCGTGCTCGCTGTCCGTCTGGTCGCTCTCTTCGTGCCCGCTGTCCTTCAGGCTGTTGCCCTCTAGGTCCTTGAACGTCGATGTGCTGTGGAGGGAGGGAGGGAGGGAGGGGTGGAGATTGTTGATTCACTGTGATGTCAATTTCTGTCAGGCTCTCTCTCTCCATCAGCTCCTCGCTCATTCTCGCCCAGTCTTTTGCCTCTTTCTTTGCTTCCTTATATTGTTCCTCTAATTTTTTTTCCTGTAGTGTCTCTTTACATCTGTGTTTCCCATAACTAGGAGTTGGTGCCCCATGTTGGGTTGCCTGGTTTAAAAAAGACAGAATCGAGAGAAACTGTAAACAAATTGTGTCTGGTAATTAAACTAGTAAACTCCAGTAGCAGCAAAGTGGCGTTTGATCAGAGTGTTTATTTTTTTCTTTTGACAAATTAAGTTATAGTTTTTTTTACTAGAAAATATGATGACCCCACTCCTAATAGATAAGCGTGTGTGCGTGTGTGTGTGTTTGTGTGTGTGTATTCTTTCAGATCCTCTTAGAACAGAGTTGACAGGAACAGACAGTAAATCTGACTTGGGGAGAATTAACATCATCAATGATGTTGATGATGTTTGAATTGTCATAGAGCATTTCTTGCATCATTTCTAAATGAAGTCCTCTCTCCGTCTCAGTGTTCTTGCTTTCTTATTTACCAAACAGAAAAACTATTGGATTTTTCCATTTCCCCACGCCACCGTATGTGAAGATTATCCTGAAAACTACATTTTAAAAACAAAAATGTTTAACTAAAGCTTCTATCCCTAACCATGTCTATCCCTAACCCTGTCTATCCTTAACCCTGTCTATCCCAAACCCTGTCTATCCCTAACCCTATCTATCCCAAACCCTGTCTATCCCTAACCCTATCTATCCCAAACCCTGTCCATCCCAAACCCTGTCTATCCTTAACCCCATCTAACCCTAACCCTATCTATCCCTAACCCAATCTATCTCTAACCCAATCTATCCCAAACACCATCTAACCCTAACCCTATCTATCCCTAACCCTGTCTAACCCTAACCATGTCTATCCCTAACCCTATCTATCCCAAACCCTGTCTATCCCTAACCCCATCTAACCCTATCTATCCCTAACCCAATCTAACCCTAACCCTATCTATCCCTAACCCAATCTATCTCTAACCCAATCTATCCCAAACACCATCTAACCCTAACCCTATCTATCCCTAACCCTGTCTAACCCTAACCATGTCTATCCCTAACCCTATCTATCCCAAACCCTGTCTATCCCTAACCCCATCTAACCCTATCTATCCCTAACCCAATCTATCTCTAACCCTATCTATCCCTAACCCCATCTAACCCTAACCCTATCTATCCCTAACCCAATCTATCTCTAACCCTATCTATCCCAAACCCTGTCTATCCCTAACCCCATCTAACCCTAACCCTGTCTATCTCTAACCCTATCTTTATTGAGTTTATCCTGTTATTCCCTTTCGAAATATCATTCACAATTGTTGCCCGGTCTTCCTTGATGTATTTTAAACCGTATTTCAGATTTAAACAAATACATATAAAGAAAATTCACAGCCCTATTAAGATAGTCACATTAAATCTTTGAATTCAGGACTTTGAAAAATGCTCTTGTATTAAAATGGAAGGTATGGGCTGAATACATTTTGGAAAATCTGCTTAATGTCCTCTCTCCAACATATCTCAGGGCACTTAAGACAGCGGGCTGGCATCTTCAGGAGCACTCCTCTTAACTCTGGTCTTAGCAGTCTTCAAGGACACAACTTGGCGCATCTTAATTTTGCAGGGAGCAGACACATTCTACCATGTGTTGGTGGTTGAGTCACAGAATAACGCTGTTTGGGCTTTTTGGGATTAAGAGGCCATTTTTAAACTCTGCTGATAGAGGAGCCGGAGAAGCTTCAGGGTGTTACATGCTGTTTCTTAAAGGGACACTGCGTGTGCAGACACACTGACTTCAAGGGCATCGTTAGTTTTAACCGTTGTGGCTTTAACAGCCCGCTCGGGGATGTTTACAACATATTTTGATCATTTTAACCAACAATGCGATTAAATATGCATCGATTCATAAATGCCCTATTCCTTGTTTTTATAACAAACCGGTCGCTTCTGGTGTAACGTTTTTATAATTACGGAATTGACTTTTAAGACGCGAGACAATCACTCTCAATCACTCTCACCCACAATTATTTCACAATCAAGAATTCCAGACCGAATAAAGGGGGTGAATGTAATCCTACAAACATGTGCATGGCGTGCATCTGAAAGTAAGGCAATCAACTGCTGTGTAGCGCAAACACTCCCCTTGTTCTGATTGCCGCCCCCCACTTGACCGAACGCAAAGCAAACACAGACAACAGAGGGAAGGGGTAAATGTTCACACGCCACTTCACGTGTAGCAGAAGAGAAGACGGACATAAGAAAAGAAAGGGGACAGTGTGAGGCTGCGACAAGACTGAGGTGGTTAGCACAGACGTACATGTAAATACACAGTATGGTTCTATATTTAAAAACTCTGGAAAGGTTGAACCCTGCGTTGTCATTCATCATTCGTGTTCTGGCTACATTATTTTCACGCTTGCGGTGTCTCTTTTGGAACTTGTTTTAGGTGGCAGGGTTTGTGGTCCAAACCGAATGCTACAATCGGGAAAAGGCAAAATAACCAAACTGGTAGGGGCTTTCCCGCGAGAGGCCTGCAGAGAGAGGGGAGAGCGACCGCAGAGAAGTTAATGGCTGGCCTTTCCCCTACCCGATTTGAACAGAGTAGCTGCAGTCATCCCAGACCACAGGCCTACAGACCCCCGGGGGTACAGCTTTGTAGCATGCTGCCGAGACCTGCACTTGAGTCTGCTTTGTTTACATAAACACAGGGATTCTTTTTGGAGGGAAATAGCTGCATATTGGCTTTAGAGAAGAAAAAACGCCAGCAATGGTCTTAGACAAAGGGAGGTCGGAATGCAACATAGCTGCATGTTAAAAGGTGGAATGATAATCCCTGCCACAAAACCTCCCAAACTGTTGAATAGCATAATTACTGTTTGTCTACATTACCGTCCCCCTTCACAGATCTGCCTCCTCCCTAAACCCCTAATATTGTGCTTCAGGTGGACTCAGGAATGCACTGTACCTCACAAAGACCACCCTTGTATTCTTCTCGACATCCTCAAAATGGTCGCCTAGACTTAAATTTATCCTCTGTACCTAGGTTGAAGCATGTGAGCGCATAGAGCGCATGTGATTGTTATACATTGACATGTGAGTAATCTGCAAGTTGGCTTGTAGCATTCTCTTGCAATATGCAAATCACATTTGAGGCAAAAACTACCTTGGATTGATTGATGCTTATTTATTGTGACATATGAGTAATTTTAATAAGTGGAAATCGGAAGTTTTCATTTTGGTCACTGGTCAAGCTATATTGAAACTCGTTTTTTTACAGGAATGGAATCATTGATTTCAGGTGCTTCAGTTGTTGATACTGTTTTTCTTGCTTTCAAGATACTCCTCGGCAGGGAGGGGAAAATAATCAACCGTTGAGAATCGAATTGCAAATTAGATTCTCGAATTTGTCGATTTGTTTCAAATACACCGAACAAACACTGTTCACACCATGCGCACTCATGCATTTGCAGCCCATACCATCAAACAATTACGGATCACAACAGGTGATTGCAGAAACAATTAAGTTGTCTAATCAGGACATACCTTTTGATAAGGTGTGCTCGGCTGTTCACATAGCTGGAGTCGATATAATTCTCTGTCTGTAACAGAAGATTGAGGGAAGAGGGGGGAGGGGGGAGGGGGAGGGAGGAAAAAACAGAGAAGATGCATTTAATTACGTAGGGACCCAAATAATGTTACACCGGTAATTGCCTTTCAATACAAATGTTATTTTACACAAAGGGCCCCGGCAAGCAATCCTCGGCTTTCAAAGAGGGAAGCCATTCTCTTTCAAAGCACGCACAGAGATGGAGTGAGGAAGCGAGAGGGTGAGACAGAGAAAGACGGAGAGAGAGAGACAGAGAGAGAGAGAGAGTCAGTGCTGCAGTGAGCGGTCTGGCCTCCTCCTTTCCCCCCTCCCTCCATCCCACTCTCTGTTCTCACCCTCCCTTCGTCAGAACGCAGTCGTCTTCAAAATGGGATCATTAGGAAGGACAGTGCATCACGAAGAGAGATAGAACGAGGGAGAAAAGGAAGAAGTGTCCCCTTTTTTCTCACTCCTCTTCAAAACCGTCTCTTTTCTCCTCAACCGCTCCAGCAAATCGGAATGTATGAATATTAAATAAATAAGTTTAAGAGAAGAAGACAAAATTAAGAGCGCACCGCGGGGGGGGGTCTTAACTTTCGGCAATTGGAGATGAAAAAGCCGAGCACGGATCCATCTGCATACGGTGGATCTCTGACCCACATAGTTCAAAGGCATTGTGTCAGAGGGGAGTTCTGACACGGGAGAGAGAGGACATTAAGGCATGCCTATGGACGGGTATAACATCTACCCATTCAAAGGAATCCCGCATTGAGTGTTACAAAAAAGTCCCCTTTTATAGACAGGTTTCTAGTGAGTTACTGTGTAGCGAGCCACGGACTGACAGGGGAGAGAAGGGACAGGGAACAGTTAGTCCCTGGTGCCTGACCAACATCCACTCACACCCCAGATAAGATGTCAAGAGGCTATCAAAGGCACTCTCAAAGGACTTCCACAGCCGGCCCATGAAAACCTCCATGATCTGAACCCTTTCAACAAACTTTGATAAGATGCAGGTGTTTTCCTGTGGGAAGAGGGAAAAAAAAGCCATCATTCGTCTTAAATTCTACAGACTGATGGTACGCTAGACTGGATAAGGGACCGAACCACGAGTGGATGGCTCACATCCGGTCCTGACAAAACACAGTCGCCAGGGCGATAAGGGAGGTTAATGCAGGCGCGGGGTGAAGTCCCAGATTATCGAACGAGGGCCACTTATTCCCCGCTCAGCCCTGCTGCTGAGGTGAGCGGGGGAGCAACGGATTGCGACCGTGAGGCTACGACACGAGGTGACCAAACCCATTTGGATTAACAATAGCTGCATGTCAGACTGTAACATTGTTTGCTACTTTTAAAAGTAGAATTCATTGCCATCCTCACCGGTCCAAGCTGTGGCGGCAAAAATTAAAAACATTATTTGGAACATAGAAAACCAACTGAAGTAAAGGCTTTTGATACTTTTTTTAAGATGTACTATTTTATTGGGATTCCTCTTAGCTACTGTTTTAGCAGCAGTTACTCTTCCTGTCTTACTTAAAAACACTCTGTGAAACATCCCCCCACTCCTCATTAAAAAGCCAAGCAACGACAAGGAGAGAGTGAGACAAAAGACAGGAGCTGTGGTCTTTAGAAGACGCGAAACGGCTGTGAGGAGGCAGGCGGATCACAGCGGCCTTCCAGAATCGTGTTTACCTCTGGCAAATGGTACCGCGTGACCCGCTTTGGTCTCTGAAAACAATGGAACAGCTTGTTAATGCTAGGGAAATACACGTCTGCGTTTGTTTTAGTCTTTAGTGGCCCTGCCATTTTTCTCTTCGAGCTTCAAAGACCAGCACAACGCGAGCATTATCATTCTAATGAGGAACTCGCCAGCCGAAACTCGCCGTCTTTAAGAATACAGTGCTGTCACAGAAGCAGTGATTACCGTGATTATCGTCAGAATGGAGTGTTACGTTTCACAGACCGCTGTCAGGAAATGTAGACTAAATATCACATTCACCCCGATGACATCACCCATACTTCAACGGTTATATGTCAACATTTTGTTTACGTTTTACGACGACACCAAATGTACGTCATTTAATTGCATTTGGAAAATCTCGTTACATCCGATAGACTTCGCCTGCCGACATACTGTACCTTCGTCTGCAGACGGAGTGAGGCCATTGTTCGCTGTCTCCCTTCCACGGTGGATAATTACCTCCACATCAAGATAACACTATAATTAGGGAAGACGGCAGGGCAGTCGACCTCCTGATTGAGATTTGCGAAATGATGATGATGCAATCCGAACGCAAAAAATCCTAGGTTTAAAAAGCCATTTTAATTCATATTTCATTATCGTTTGCTCAACGACGTAGCGGATAGAGGAATCAAAAGTTTGGGGTTTTCTACCTTGACAACATCTGCATTGCATCACACCACTTCTGAACGTCTATGCACAGCAAGTATACTGTATAAAGTACACAACCGTGAACATATACAGAGTGAGCTACATAACCGTGCAGTTTACAGTATATATAGTATCATGCGGGGGGATTTGTTGGGGGGGCACATGAGTTTCTCTTTGGCTGCTGCCAGGACTCATTATAATGGTTCGATCTGGGCCTCCAGCAAAAGTGAATAAGCGCTAATGAACATGCATGATGGTAGTTAAAGGGTAAAAACTTCATTAAAGAGCCAGGATACCCATTTCCTGATAAGTCCTACCCTGGCTCGAGCCACTGTAACCAGTATGAAATGGGAAAGCCTGCCCGGTAGGGGGCTAAATGTGGGGTGGGGGTGGGAGGGCAGGCAGGCATGAGGTGGATGATGCTCTGGCTCTTGGTGGTCCAGGGATCTATGCGCCGGGCTTTGCGATCGAGACGACAATTCACTTCACGTTTGAGTAATTTAACAAGCACTCTTATCCAGAGTGATTCCCAGTTAGTGAATGGGACCACTACACAACTAAGTAACTGAACATACAACAACAAGTGCATTTTTATTCCATAAATGAGATATTGGCAACTCAAAGCTACAAGGGAAAAAAGTCAAGTGCATTGTTAGTTCACTCAAGGGTTATTATTTTGACTTGTTCTATCTGAATGCACTGATCAGTTTTCACCATCCTAAGCCCCTTATGTTGCTAATAGGTTTTCTGCCCTTAAAAACGATGTTGACCTTCCATTCTACTGTACAGCAGAGCAGTCTCAATACATCTGCCGAGGGACTGCTTCCATCAGTCAAATAAGAGCGGCGATAAACTGAGCGCATCTCCTCTGTTATCACATAGTCAATGGCAATTAGCAAACACAAAACAGAGAAGGGCCCGACCTCGCATAGTGCATTTTTAGGAGGCCCTCTGGAGAATGTTTTCCTGAGTGAGGATCTGCATGGATACATTAGCGCAGCGGAAAGCTTTAAAGAAATATACGGTTCGCCATCGTCCGCTTCTATCGGACGAGTTTCGAAAAGAAAAAGAAGGGCATGTCAATATTTCTCGCTCGGAAGGCTGAGTTTCAGAAGGAGAAGACCGCTTAACTACCGCAAGGCCGCCACAAATGGCTGCTTAATCAAGTTGGACATTGCGTTGTTGTGATCCGAGTTGCCCCGATATGGCGCCCGGAGTCACTCAATCCCCATTATTGGTTAGCTTCATCCGAAAAGGAGGGGCGGAGATGAGTGTCCGGGCGAGGGGATGACTCCGATGTCTGTTTTCCCTCTTGCTAGCTGACTGACAGCCTGTGTCACTAAAAGTGAGGAGGAAGGTGGGTGAGACTTGACCCCAGAGGAGCCCCCTCCCCCCTGATTTCTTCCTCCAATGTAACAGGCACCAGTGGAGTCCTCCCTCACTGTACTCGTGCTGCCACAGCAGAGAGAGGAAAAGCCATCTCCCCGCTTAGTCACTGGTGTGAGATATGATTTTCCTTTCTTCCCAGCGTAACAATTGGTCCACTAGTCCGGATGCAAGCCTATTTATTGTACTGTATAAAGGGAGACAGAGAGGGGAAGAGGGAGACGGAGGGGTAGGGGGACGGTGAGAGATGGAGAAAGGGAGAGAAGAGAGGGAGAATGCGTGTAGGGGAGGACAGGGCCATCAGCAGTTTTTCAGCAGGTGTCAGGAAAACAGGAAGAACATTTTGTCACACAACCAGCACATTAATTTAATTTTTTTGTTATCACCGCTGAGTCCCAATACATCAACCGATACAATTAAACGTGGATTTACGCAAGGGACGGAGGCAAACATTTATAATGAATTGACTAATTGAAGTGGCACACTTTTGCCTCAATTTATTAATTATCGCGCTGTGTCCTTGTTTTTTCGCCTGCGTCGATAAAACGCCTTTTAGTTAGCTGTTTAATTTCATTCAGCGGAGTGAAACACTTAACTCGAAACAACTAAAACCTTGCTGAGATTTGGTTCAAAATGGGGGGACCGAGTGAACGGAGGAAGATAAAAACGTGTTTGGAAAAATAAGCGCAGTGAAATGAGGTCTGGAAAGGAGAACGCTCAGTGTCTGTCACGGACGCAGTCCTCTAATCCTGTCAAGTTGTTCCGCAGACACACAGGTCTGGATCACTGTGGAGCTGCACATCCCCTGGCTACCATCATTCCCTCTGTACACCATCAACAAATATGAAAATAGTCCACAATATCATTGACGTCGAGGAGGGGGAGAAAAAAGGCCCTCAATTAAAATCGACTGATGGTGTTCCATCAGGCTAATTTTTATGGCTGATTTGTTCCTTCGCACTCTCTCCGTGTCGGCGTCTCAGTCCTGACTCATCTTATAGCGGGGCTTAGGGTCCCTCGAGTCCTGAGACGGAAATGTTACCCATAATGAGCAACGTTGTTTATCTACTCCTCCCTGGAAAGGCTCAGTCTGGGGTGGGGGTAATAGAGGCAGTAGAGCAAGCCATTTCTAATTAGAAATAACAGAAGCCATATTGCAAGGCCCGGGATTAGAAGAAGGGGTTGAAAAATGGGAGACGAAGATCTGCAGTAGGAAAGGTCAGTAACTGGAGTTTACAGATGCATGTATTCCCCCATAGATATTGACTCGGTAGTTAGTGTGTTTACGAGTCTGTGTGTTTTGGTGTGTGTGTGTGTGTGTGTGCACGATGCAGCCAGTTCTCGCCTAATCTAATTAAGGCCTTTTCAGACAGAAAGCAAAGTTCAACGCATTTGCTACTTACCCGGGCCTGATCTCGCTGCTTAGTGTACATGTCGACCCATCACCCCCGTGTGTCGCCGTGTTTTCTGCGATTGTTGTCAGCAACGACTGCGCTGCGCCAGAAACGGAACAGATTTTTAAAAGAATGTGCCCCGCTTGTGCCCGGTTGAGCGGCCATCTCGTGCGCAAGCACCCCGCCGCACGCACAGCGATCCGGTTCGGTTGGCGCCGTTGAGCGTCTACGCCTCTTGAACACTCTGCCACGCACACGCTTCCCATTCTTCTGACAAAATCGGATTTGCGCAGTCCCTGCCGGCTCCCCCATGCAACGGCACCACGGACTACAGCCCCGTCAACCCGGGCCCGGATGCACTGTACCCCTGGTAACGCAACACGTTGGACCACCACGACGGACGGCGGGCGCGGGGCTTATCTAGCGTTTACCGACTATAGAGGACGGAAACACAAACGATTATGCACACACACAAACTACAAAATCTTATAGAGCTGACTGTCGATCCTCATCACTCTGCCTAGATATACATTTCTCTGTGGTTTTGGAGAAGGCCCAGCCCCCTCGGGGAGGCTCAACCCAATAAAACACCCAAAGCACCACCCCCGTGGTATTAGTGGATGGGATTACACAGTGTATTTCTGTTGCCACCCCCGATGACGAATACAAGGGGGCTTGTTACCATTTAACAGCAACCGGTACTTCAATTACAGCCGATCAGCCGCGACAAGGAGGCACACGACAAATAACCTGCCACATACGAGACATCTTTTCATTTCGTCACCTGTCAACCCCCCCCACATCCCCACAAACTAAATTGACCACAATTGGGAATTAATCACATTACAAATCCGATTGATTTCTTTTTTTGCGAGTAGAAAATGCAGTAATGGCTTTCCGAACGCTCAGCTAAGAAATGTGTTTTTCTCAGTTATTGGTAGCCGCAGGCACTCTGGTAGTGCTGGTCCATTTGAACACTATGAGTCCCACATGACTCCCTCTTTCTACTGAGTTCACTGCTTTTGACCGGGGCTCTAAAACAATAGGGAATTATTCTTTTTTTGTTTATTTGGGAAGCAATCATTGAAAAACATTGACGGACTGAGAGTGGATCAAACCCTATTACACGACTGGCCACAGTGTTGAGGTGACGTCCGGAAATGTTTGGGCCGTACAACTGGGTCCGCCGGGGGAGGAAACACAATGAAAGGGATACGTCAACAAAATACTCCTGCTTCCCGGTCCCAGTCTTTTCTCTCTTTCAGTCTCTCTGCCTTCCTGTGTGAAACGGAACAAATATTTGCCCGTACTCTTTCAAGAACAATCGCAAACTGTTTCTTCTCGTACACTGAGGAAAAGAACTGACAAGGCGATATTTGGAGTCATTTTTTTCTTCCTGTCTTGGCATCTGTGGGCATGGGGAGAGCTGTGGAAACTCTCACGGCCAATAGTGTTTTGATCCTGTAATAGTGTAATAACCTCAATGGCCCAGAATATAACATCTCAGGCAGGCCTGTACAGGCTTTCACTCCTTTGGCTAAATTTTTTCCCTGCTGCAAGCGAGTGGAGATGTGATTAATTATACATACATTAATAGCAACGGGCGTGAATAATTCATGAGGTGGTCAAACGTCAAAGCTACTTTTCCCTCCCTTTCAGCGTGATGAAAAGATTTTAAAATAATAGGCCCCTGTCCAGAAGTCTGTCGCTGCATTCCGAAGGCTGAGCGTGTCTTTTTTTTCTCGTTCGCTCTCGTTGATGTCTTACTAGCGGGGAGCATTGTTCTAGTCCGCCGCGCCCCTGTTGCTAAATGTCAGTCAGAGCCAAGGCAGAGAGGAGCAGAATAACACCTGTGTTGTGCTTTGTCAGCATGTCTGGCTTTTGTGGTAACATGCAAATGAGCCAGAGACAATGTATCCACTGACAGTATCAGGCTATCAGGGTAACATCACGCTCAGTGGGTTGTCGTTGCCGCAAATGAGAAGGAATTCTCAGTCAATCTTACCCAGTGAAATACATAAATAATAAATAAAAAAACATAGAAAGCAGAAAGGACGGGGAGCCGTGAAGGGTTGGGGATTACAGCCCGAGTTTTGGGAGGGTCGGGGGGTTGCGTTTCGCTTCATTGTCTGCATTTTCGAAGTTCCATATCTCCCTGTCTGTCCTGAGCGAAATCCTGAAGGAGCGCGACGAGATTAAGATTTGGGGGTTTTGCATACTAAAATGGGGAGGGAGAAAGAAAAACACTTCACATCACATACTAGTTTTTTCAAAGGGATAAATCGGCTTACTTTTTTCTCTTAAGCCCACGGAACGTAATCAAACTGAAATAGCGGGAACTTCCCCTGAGGCAGCCCCGGAGGATTTTCCTTAATTTGGATGTCGGGAACGGGAATGAACTCTTTTCACACCTTCATCCCAAAATCCATGAACATCTGCTCGGGTGTCACCTGGGACAGGTGGGCAGGTGTATCCATATTCCCTGAAAGACTTGGGCATTAACAGTCAAAAGGGACTTCTAATCGCAACGTATAATCGAAATGTCTAATCCGCGTAGGTTTACCAAGCATACCGTTCTTCTGGCGACAGGCATGGCAGACGCTAGCCGTGTTAGCTTTCCAAGTGAATTAGCCGGGCGAGGATTTCGGAGGGCTTCTTCTCAGTCATAGCCTGGATCTGTTTACCACTTAACAGGGGAGGAAGGGACAATGGAATTTAATGTACTCTTAATTCTCACCACTTCTTGGTGAACGTCCCCTCCCTCACGCTAATCCAAACTCTTAAAATGGAGCCACTTTGCAGTATCTCTCCCACATTCTGAGGTCTAATAATCCCACATGCTTAAGAGCGACGCCGAAAGATTCATTATTAACCCTCAGTCGGTAGACATTCAAACGGCGCCCCTTGACACTGAACAAATGTTCAGTACAGCCGGATATATTACAAGATAAAGCACTACTGTTTGCTAAGTAGAGTGTACTAATGTGATTCACAGTACAGCTGTGTGCCACAGGATTGTGAAGGACCTAAACCTTGATTTAATGCACATTATTGAATTACCGGATAAACACTTTCTTATGACATAACGTTCAGCGTCTCCCAGTCCCTGTGGGCATAGCGAGAGGCAATCAATCACAGATGGTGCACTTTGTTGCAGATTTAAATCAACCGCCTGACATGATGATATGGTACCTCACAAGGTGGGGGGCTGGCTGTGTTTTCCCTCCAAAATATTTCTCTCTCTCTCTCCCCGTGTCTCTCCCTCTTCTATCCATGACAGGATGACGAGGCATCTTTTCCCAGAAGACATTTTTCGTCGGATGGAGATTTGCAGCAGCTCATTACAGACTGCAAGACCGGGCGAGCGGATGCACTCACTCAGAGATGGATTGAGTGGGCCTTGTTATTGACATGAGTTAATCTGACACTCGCTAAGGGATGAGAGACACGCAGACGCACTCTGCCTCCACACAGACCAGAGGGAGACGCTCCGGCAGGCGGGGGAAGGGGGGCAGGCAGGTTGAACTCCAGCGGTGCTAATTAATCCGGCAGGTCCCCCCAAAAAACAAGCTCAAACAAACCTGTGTTTACAGAGTGGGCTTAGGCCTGGCTGACAGGAGGGGTGGTTTAGGTGGATGCTGGACCTGATGAGGGGGCAGGCGCTAAGAGCCTCACTCCTATTCACACCCGTCGATCCGACAAACACACAGACACGCTGCCTCCGTACTTAGCAGCAGCTGTGGCACTGCGCTGCAGATTCACTTTGGCATCAAACGATTTGGCACCTCAATCTGCGCGCTCAGAGCGGCGGGTGGAGGGCGGCTCGCTAACCAGTGAATCATGGGACGCGAGGGCTGGGGGCGCGTGGGGGGCTAATCCCTCGGCATACGTGCATGGATCCGCGGACACCACGCAAAAAAACGGCCGCACCGGGCGCCGCTCGCACCCGCTAATGGGAGGCCCTAGTTAGCTCTAAGCCCCCCACGCCCCTCGCAACCCCCACCCCTTTCCCGTGGTTACGTGAGGAACATCTGGCCCTCATTTTCTCGGATTGGCCATTCTGGGCAGCTGTCAGCGAGCGGCGGGATTGACGGGATCCGCTTTACCTCCTCGAGCACGTCCCTCGCGCATCTGTACAGCCAGGGGAGTGGCAGCTTCGTAAGCGGCAGCAACGACAGACCGTCATCGGCGAGTGCCGTCCTGGCAGCCTTTCTCTCGCAACTCTGCGGTGAATCCCTGCTGCCATGTTGTATCCTTTCAGCCACCTTGTTTCAATGAGCACTTTTTTTGCTCGGACCACCACTTTAGGGCGCAAGACGACAGAGCAGGGTTTGGCAACCTCGTGAGCCACGTGCGTCTCCTCCACCGCTCCTCTGCAGGTCTCTGACTAGATAGAATACTATTCATGTGAATGTATGTACTATAACGTTATATATGTATTTATTTACATTCATCCCCTAGAGGTTCACGGTCGTCCTACGGTCGTCCAGCGGCCTACAGCAAAAGTTCCCTCATTTCAGCACATTAAAGCATAAAGGCCTGAAAGAAAAATCTTATCAAAAAGAAATGAACTTCTTAAGCTGACTCACGCAGCTGTGAACGAACATGCTTTAGGACCATGCAGACACCTCAGAGCAGGTGGGAAGTCTTTTCTCTCTGGCTGTTGGATTGTTTTGCGTGTCTAAGCCGCTGCGGTGAGTGAACATCACAACTCTGTTTAGAGTAGGAGAGGTGTAGGAGACACACGATGAGGCTACTTGTATTTCAAACCAAACTAAAGATTCTAATCCTTGTGCTAAACTACTGCAGTTAATGTCGGTTTGACGTGTTTTGTATAATGTTTGGTCTCCCATCAACCGAAGTGAAAAAAAAGCCAATATAATGGCTAGTTATTAGTAGCATTTAAATTAGTTGATTACACACCGTGTATTCAAAAGTTGAATAAACACTGATAACAATCAAACCTTCTGTATGAGTGCTATTACTTATTCCTTATTTGATTACCTACGGGTCTTGATATGGGTATTCTCAATGAATAATTGAATATTTCCTTTAGGGAGGAAAAATACCATTTGAAATTCTGTTGCATATCGTACTGTATGATTACAACATTTGTTTCCAGTGACCCTGAATGTCACATGTCATGGTAATTTGATAGGACTGCTATCTGTGGTTGCAGTGAACTTCCTCTTGAAAAGGGCTGTATTGTTTTGCCCAGCTCCCTTAACATAATAAATACTGTGCGTAAGTATATATATATATTAATTGCCCCTCTGGTCATGTTGAACCCTTGGGATAGAAACTGCATATGTTGCCTGACGACAGAGCTATGGGAGTGAAAAGGTTTTAAAAAGACATACACACGTACCAAAAACACAAACACACACAATCAGCACACACGCACGTCCTCCTACAAGCTCTCGGTTCGCTGGGTGAGCGGGGTTACACTGTCATCTCCGGTCGGGGGGCGTACAGGCAGCAGCCTGAAAACACGGCCGGGGCCAGATGTGACAGTCCTGACCCGCCTGTTCACGTGGGGATTTCAAAACGCCCAAGCACACAGGGATTAGCCTAGCCTACACTGACTTGACTTCATTTAATTTGTATTAGGCCCGGACTTTGGCGGGTGGGGGCAAACAGGTTTTATACAGAAAGCCAGGAAAGCCAGGGTCACAAACAACAACAACAACAGAAGTCCCGTCTGTCCGGCGATCCCAGACCACCCACCTCCGTATCGCAGGGAGACGGGAATCACCAGGACGCCGCGTTTCTCCGGACCTCGCACGCCCGCCGCTGCCTCGTTTCAGTTCATAAACGCGGCCGCCTTGTCCGTACATGACCTCTTCGACAGGACAAAGTGGTCAGTCCATCTACCAATTCAGATGAAACCTCTCCATTCCTCGACTTCCCAAGTATAAAGATCTGAAATCCTTTTGTACCTCGGTCGTAAACAGCCTGTCGTTACTGACGTCGGCAGGGCTTTGTTTGTGGGTGTTGACGGGCGTGAGTGTTATGTTACACTCTGCACACAGTGGTTATCTACTAAAAACATGTCTTAGAGGCTGATGTTTATCTGCTCCGATGCAGATTGGATGAAGTTACACAGCAGCCAGAGCAGGATAATGCGATTCATCTTTTTTGTTATTCACGGCTTCCTGATTAACAGGCAATTTTATTCCTCGCAGGCCGGTGTAGTTTGATATCCTTCAGCGGATAGAGGAATCCTTGTTTTTACCCCCGTAGATATCTAACGTGCTTTTACTTGTAATCTAGGGAATTAATTAAATGAGAAGGGTTAAGAATCTGCACACAATGGAACACCCTTACACTCCTTCATTGTACTCGACCTGCAAAGTCGATGAAAGAAGACTTATATTGTTAAGCAGGAGAAATGGAGGGAGAGACTGATAGAGACTGAGAGAGACTGAGACGCCAATTGCAGAGGTGAACTGCGGGCCCAGGAACATAAAAAGTTAAAGAATAACGGCACTCCCTAGGCAGAGCATGTGGGCCCTTTCTATAAATAAGTAGATACCATAGTGACTGCCTATTTACGACGGTGTGTCGTGAAAAACGTGGCAGCGCCGTCTAGCCTTCAACTGTGCCATCGCACAAAGGCTGCGGTCGTCTGTAAAATCATCATTTGTACCTTCATGCTAAGGTGACGGGCACCACAAGACTGAGCTTATATGCAACCCACTTGGAGAAAGTTGTTACAAAGCAGTTATAGACAACAGAAAAAAAATCTACGAAAGTCTGAAGAGAAAGCCATAGAGAGTCAGTAATTCAAAGTTTTGTCCTTTTGAGAGAAAACGAAATAAATAAACAACTCTGTCGGATTTCCTTAGCGTGATACTTTTGAGAAGCATTACTGCATTGTTTTCCTTCTTCCCTCCCAGACCGTATCAGAAGACATTACGGAGGGAAATGTCAAAGAATGACAGAGAGGAAGAAGAGGGAGACATAATCTGGTTCCCTTATTGATTGCGACTAGAATAATTGGCCCCTCTTAGACTCATTACATGAGTAGCACGCCAGCCAAAAGAGAGCCACGACTAACCCCCCCATTCATTCATGTGGGAAGCTTTGAAAAATATCACTTCCTGTACCAACTTGCTGGCTGTGAGATGCAACAGATCTGACACCTGCGGCGTTGCTCCAACCCAACGCTGATGGGCAATTTAACAAATCTTTGAAAAAGCGTCTTTCATAGCATCCCATTGGTAAAACATGAACGCCAGAGTGGTCAGGTAGCAGAGATTAAAACCACAATGAACCGACTATGCAACCCGCTGATTGCGAACGAGCCTCGCACAACAAGGTTTTCACGTTCTCTTTTCTCTCTCTCGCTCCCATTTTGTTTTTTTTTCTGACGGTACATTTCCCCTCTCATTTGCATCTCGCATTGTTGTACGTGCACCCAGGGTAATTCGGGCCCAATTACTCATTGCTAATAGCGTGATCCTTACTGTTATTCAAACTACCCATGTTAATGACTGTAACTCTAATTACCATTACAGTGTTACCCAAATTAACCTATTCCGGGGTGTAGATCACCCACATTGACGTCAATGGGGGGCCGCAATCCCAAGTGGGATCCTATTTCCTTCATAGTCCACTACTTTCTGACCGGAGCAAGCAAAAACCTGTCGGGTACTTTGGGGAACAGAGGGCCATTTGGGACCTTATTAACCGACACGAGGTCTGACTGTCCCTTCAATCCAATCTAATTACTGGCACGGCTTAGATGGACTTGGTTTACGGGCAGCCGTCGACGGCAATAATTAGCCCTGCTGTAGCAAAGGGCAAGGTAAACAATTTGGTGAGGAAGAGTACGGCACGGGCGATGAGACGGAGAGAGCGCAGGAGAGGGGAGGGGGAGAATGGGGAAGGAGGGGACGGGAGGTACCGTCTTTCCTTCCAGGGGTCCCCGGGATTCAGATAATAGAACACAGCTTCCGTTTCACCCATAAAATGTTGACATATTTTTATAACCAACCCCCCAATCCAATAAATCCATTTTGTAAATCCATTATGACAGCCAATGCTGTAGGGTTACAGCTAAAGGATCCGTGATTACATTTTGAGAATGATTCCCAGGGACTGGAGTACTAGCTGCGGATTCACATCAACCCAAATCGATTCTCGCTACCTTTTATCTCAGTAGTGCAACCGTGCCTCTCGAATAACACAGTGCTTTCCGCTCATTGGTTAATCTGATGTTGTTTGTTAGTTTTTGTTAGTTCATACATTTATTCATGTTGGGAAGGAGGGGAGAGACCGGGCGGAGGGAGAAAGACGGAGAGAGAGAGAGAGGGAGAGGGGAGAGCAAAAGAGAGCAAAAATGAAACAGAGGGGGTGCAAGAGAGAGACAGAGAGTGGGCTGGGAGGGGGTGGGTGGGTGGGGGAGTATGGGGGAAGAGAGCAAGCTTGACTCAGGTTCAGCCGGGTGCTAATGAGCCGAATCAGAAAACGGTGTCACCTCGTAAACAAGTAAACACGCACGCATGCACGCACACACACACACACACACACACACACACAAACAGAAAAACAAACAGGAGGGTCTGCTATTTCTAGCCTGTCTCCTGTGCCCTGCTCTCCCTTTGCCAACCCCAAACTCTCTCGTCACCCAAGACCCAGAGGCCCTTAGGCTGATCCCGGGAGGGTCCACTCCAGCACATTTACATTTCATATCTCAGTCATTTTAGCAGACGCTACCCTCTGTAAATAATTTACAGTAGTGCGTTCATACGCTATCGCTCTCCCTTCCCATCCACACCACAACGATATCCGTGACTGCTTCACACTTTCAGAGCATCATAATCAACACTTCGGGCAGCAAGTGCTGGATCACTGCCTATTCCCTTGGCAACTGTGTCATAGCCAGTCAGCTAAACCCCAAAAAACTAAAAGTACTGAGAGTTAACAGGCTTGAATTGGAGAAGGTTGCTATCATTCCTATTTCTTCACCTTTGCAAAGAAATAAAGAAATCTTTGTTCCTGGATGTAACCTGGATCTGCGCAATAGTGAAATCAAAACCACTGTAGTCCACTGAATGTGCTGTACTAATTAGCAGAGAAGAGTTTCACATCACCAAATGATAACATTTAAAGTTAAGAACTTCAAAGACATGGAAAAAAAGTCCTGTCAATGAGAGAACAAATAATTATTTTTTATACCAACCCACAAGTAGTTTACAAAAGTGAACAGTGGATTTGGATGTGGTAGCTGTACATTCAGAAAAATAATACGATCAACTTTCAACAAATGTGGAAATATCCAAATACTGCTTTGATCCTGTTTGCCTCTGACATTAAAGTATTTATGCATTCCAATTTGGGCTTAACATATTTTCCTTTTAATAAACACCCGGGCAGTCGTGTCAAATTCAGTTACTAAGTGTGTGATTATAAAGGCGTGAACTGTACAGATTAAACAGAACAAGGGGACAGAATATTCCCTTTCTGCGCCCCCCCCCCC
>JACXGJ010004762.1:0-43221 GCA_016801105.1 Esox niger
TCTTGTACTTCGGGATCTAACTCTAACTCTTACCTGTAGGTGTCAGTCTCACTCTCCTCTCCATCTCTCCAATGGGGTTGATGATTTGTCCTGTCCTGATGTCCACCAGAGTTTTCCGGGAGTTCTCCGTTCCCTGTCTGAACTCGTCCACAGAGGGACTGTACTCTGGGGAAAGAGAATAAACAGTCAAGAGCCAGTTCATTAGGAACACCAAATTATTTATTGAAATGGATGTCTCCTGCAGACAATGAATTACGTAGCCATCGCTTGCTATTCAAAACACACAGGCAAACTTTCAGGCATTAAGTAACTCAGAAAATTTATAATTACCTGGCACCACTTTCCTGTCCATCTCACTAATGTGTTCTTTGACCAGGCCAGTGTTCAGGTCAACAAGGAAGCGCCTGGAAGGTTCTGTTCCCTGTCTCCGTTCTGCCAATGGAGTAGCTTGATACAGAGCATCAGTCCTAATCCATCCTCTCACTTTTCTCTGGAATGGAAGTGAGACAGGAACATCTATAGGCTCTGGACAGGAAAATACGCATGTTTACTGGCCAATAATGCACAAGTGTAGTACTTATTTTACGATCTCACACACACACACCTAGACACACAGACAAACTAATTTCCTCACCTTGAGGAGTCAGTCTCACGCTTCTCTCCATCTCCCCAGCACTGTCGATGTGTCCGCTTCGAATGTTCACCAGAGTTTTTGGGGAGTTTTTGGTACCCAGTCTGAACATGTCCACAGAGGGAGGATACACTGAAGATAGAGAAATGCAAATAGACTATTTGTTACACTGTTTTCAGCAAATGGTCACAGCTTAGGTATGTAGAAATGACAGGAAATCCTGTGCTTACTGCGTCCTACTCTCCTCTCCATCTCACTAATGTGTTCTTTGACCAGTCCGGTCTTAAGGTCCATCAGGAAACGGCTGGAGGGTTCAGTTCCCTGGCTGCGTTCCTCCACTGGGACACTCAGGGGCAGAATCAAGACCTTGCTGTCCTGAAGCCTACCCCTAGGGGGCACCACTACATCATCCCTCAGTGGGGCAGCATTGAGGCCTGGGGGACACACAATCAGAAAATACTATAATTAGGAGCAAATGTTGAGAGGAGGGCGCCGTTAAAAAAAATTAAAAATCTCCTGGTACTTGATGGAGTCCATATTGCCATGTGTCCTAAAATGGTTCCCAGGAACTTTGTAGGTAAAACAGTAGCACAAGATCACAGATCCACAGCTCTTTTTATGCCAAACCCACCTTTGGTGTATATTGCCAAAATGCTAGATTTGAGAATAATCAGACCAAAGAACCTGGTTCCAGTCAAAGTTCTAATTACATTTAGCAAACTCCATGCTCATTTGTTTGAAGTTTTGTGACAGCAGAGGCTTTGTTCTGACAACCAAATAACTTATTGGCATGGAGGTGGCAGCTAATTGTGATACTGGAGACTTTGTGACTCTGGGATGTAACTAACTTCTGCATTCTCCCCTTTCTGATTTTTTTACCCTCTTAAACTGTCCTTCTTACAGAGCATGGGGGCAAAATATACATGTAATATTTTCTCCCAGGCAGCAGGTTCATCACAGCTCCAGTTGATTTTACATTTCTCAATTCTTGCAGTAATAGTGAAGATTTGTATTTTCCAGGCATTTATCTATCTTTTTATCGACTTGTGAAGATCAATCACTTTTGTTTCATTTTATTTGTGGGTTCTCTGGCCTTTCACAAGTTGATGGATGACTAACGGATTTCAGATTGTGTGTCATCTTATATTTATGCCCCAGTGAAACAGGATGTCATGGGTCCAGGGGAGAGCTTGGCTTTCACTCTCATGTGTGAGAGGCATTTCCTTATCCCCCTCGATACACACACACACACACACACACACACATCATACACGCATGCATGCCAGCCCACAAACAAAGGTTTTGAACCTTGAACCTGCCCTTGGTTTCAAAGGCATGAGCTTCTTTTTATCAGATAAAAATGTATATCGTGAAGGAAGCACGGCCCTGTTTGTACAATTATTAACCATTGTGCCAGAAAATCTTACATGATAATTATTTATTGCAACAAAGTCCAAGAGAACAGAGAGAGTTACATTTTTTGATGTCGAGAATAAGTCAGTTTAGGGTACATTGATACGTGGACATTTTTCAGAAGCAGTCCATACTTTTTTCAATAACAGTTACAATATTAATATAAGGAGTTGTGTTTGCCAATATACAATGTACTAAAATTTAAATGTCCTTACCTGACAAAGCCAGGATCAACACTGTAAACTTCAGCATCCTGTAATTCAAAATGAGTAGCAAAATATTAAAATAAAACAGATAATAATTAACTGAGTGTATAGTATTTACACGGTAAAATCCAGATGTGCTAGTGCTCAATGATTTCTATCAATCTAAACTTGCACTTGCACTTGTTCAAAATTTCTATCTTTAGCTATAGTCAAAGCTTTCTGTAGCTCACTTTACTTAGGTAATGTGTAACTTAATGTCTTGAGATCTAAGAACCTGAATAGCTAGTAGCTTACATTGACAGTGTGAATGAATAGCCCCTTACCTGTATGATGATGGGGCTCTGCAGGTCTGTACACTAAGCAGACTCACAGGTCCATAAATATTCCGCTACAGCAATAAAGAGTTTAAGAGGCGTATTCTCTGGTAATATCACAATCAGAATGAATTGGTTTACATCATTGACCTTGGATCAAATCAGCATATCTAAGTCAACTTTGCACTTTTGCATGCTACTAAAAGCATGATGAATATACATACCTGACATCTGATAAGCATACACAATGCTATGACAAAAGTAAAGAGGACTCCTAGTTTTTTTACTGAGTTCACCCTCTTTGCACCTTTGTAATTAGTTGTCTAAAATTTGACTAGACTACTTTTAAAGACCACGGTAACCAACTTTAAAACAGATTTTACAGGACATGATACCCTTTCAAAATGTGGACACTGCCCTGAAGTAGCCGGAATATAGATTTCTTGGGCTCACTTCTAAACCTGTATATGTCGTTTTTACAGTGCATGCAGAAAGCATTCAGGCCCTATCTTTTTCTCAACATTCTGTTGTGTTATATACTCTATTTATAATGGATTATATTTGTGTGTGCTCTGAGAAATGTTTCAAGAGTTGGAATGTGTTACCTAAGAGATATGTCTTTAAACTAACCCCCCAAAACGTTGTCATTGGTCATGTAAGGTCACGTGAAAGTGTACGTCAGAATTCTGTTCCAGGAAGTTATTCTTCGAGTAAAATCATTGAGTATTAAATGTCTTGTGCTTTGCTGTTACTATCGGCTAGAATGTTATTTTATTGAAACAAAGTAAATATATTTTGGGAGTTTCATGTTGGCTTTGTGTATTTATAATTAATCCTGTAAGACCAACGTTAGTTAGGCTAGGCGTTATGCAACCAAAGTGACATCGACCGAGTTGTGTGTGTGTGAGCGTTAAGCTAACGTTAGTTAGCTGAACTTAGCATGAGGTTTGCTTGTATGGTCTGAGTTATATAGAGGGTTTATATCAGAGAAAGTCGGACTATTCACTATCTTTTGATAAGACACGTTTCTACCATAATCTTCAAGAAATGGCTCTGGTGACACTAACGAGAAGACTTGTTCATGTTTCGCTACGAGAAAGTCCGCTACGACGAACAACCGAATTAATTTTAGCTACAGACACAGGATCCAAGAATTTGTCATTGACGGGTCCGAGAAATGCTTGTGTCCGTCAAATGAATTTTAGCACCAGCCTACTCAGGTATAGCATCGTGTCCTTTTTATTACCCCAAACTTTGCTTTACATTAATAGTCGTGTTTAGACATTCTTCTATAGGCACATTGCATTTGTTACTTTTTCAAGGTAACGTTAGCCACCTGGCTAGCCGTCTTTTTACATCCTATTGTAAAATAACACGACTAGTCAAGGTTTGCTTCAATAACACGTATTACATTGCACCTATAATTTCATACGGCAGTGTGTATAAATCATAGCTTCCAAAAATCTAGCATTTTCTGAGGTCGGACAATCAGTGGCTTTCACTCACTATTGTGGAAGAAAATTATGATTAAATGTTTAGAATCTCGTTCCTAAAAAGAAATTAACAAAACCTTACTATCTGTAAGTAATGCATAGTTATTTTATATTCACAATACATTTTCCTTGACGGTACCTATCATTTCTGTAAATCAAATATGTTGAAATCAAATAATTTGTATACTGTTAACCCAAAATTTTACTGAAATGTTTCTAGGAATAGCTAGTTAATACACTGCATAGTACAGGACGATTGTAGGATTAGCATTTTGTGCAACATAATATGTTATAATAAGTTCTAGCCGTAGAATCCGTGTGCAGTAGCCAGGCTTGACCACTTAGGGGCAGTACGCCTTCAAAATGGCTTGTGGTCCAAAGTAGTTTAACTTAACCTGTTCGATTCAAACCTGAAGTCCCGAGTTACCAATACCGAGTCAGTGGGAGCTAGCTACCAAGCCCAGCATCTCAGCCTGTCTGTAATGGCTCCTGTTGTTTTGTTGCTATTCAGAGCTGACAATAAAGTGACAGTCCACTTCATCAACCGAGATGGAGAGAAGATCTCGGTCAAAGGCTCTCCTGGAGATTCACTCCTAGATGTCATTATCAATCAGGACCTCGATTTTGATGGTTTTGGTGAGTTGGGTGGCATATTTAAGGTTCTTAGAGCTTGTTCATTTGGTGGTTGTACGTGTTTGATACATTCCATCTCTGTCCATGACTCTCACTCATATAGACTGTGGCATGATGTGTCATTGTTTTCTTTCCATACTCACTCTCTCCCTATATATCAGGTGCATGTGAGGGAACGTTGGCCTGTTCTACCTGTCACCTGATCTTTGACGAAGATGTGTATAATAAGCTGGGACCAGTGACTGACGAGGAAATGGACATGCTAGACTTGGCCTATGGACTCACAGACACGTGAGGCACACACACACGCACGCACACACGCACGAGTGGCCCATTAATTAGATGCACAAACACTTAATCACAAAAGAGAAATCACACAATGCCACCAGTTCAACCAGAGTGTTATGCTGGTCAGCGATTTGTTTTGTAATGCGATTAGGAGATAATCATTGTAAGGAACAAAGGGATAAACACAATGAAAGCACGGCTCATGTTGCCTTCTTTCCAAATCTGAAGGGTCTTGGAGTTCAGTGTTGTTGTTGTAGGTACAGGAAGAGTATGGTGAAAAGGGTGAGAATCATGACCTCACTAATCCCATTAACTGTGTGTTGACCAAATCCCTTGTGACACTGGGCCACTTCATGTCTATTGTCGTTGAATATTACATGATAAACACAGAGCTTTAATAAGTCTGCCCCATTAACTCTAGTGATCCATTTGCTTTTGGTTTGGAAATGATCCTTTTGGTTTAATCATAATATTATGATCTTATTTTTTATAATCCTTTTTCTTTCTGGCAGGTCCCGTCTGGGTTGCCAGATCTGCTTAACCAGGTCGTTGGATGGTATGACGGCAAGGGTGCCTGAGAGCGTGGCAGACATCCGACAGAGTGGAGACGGGTCGTCTTAATGGCGACCCGAAGATCCCATTCAAGTTCATGCCGACAAGGCTCAAGAGCGAACCCATTTAAACCTGTCCCATATTGGTACCATATTAACTGCTAAGTTTTAGTCACCCGACTACCATTTCCAGATTTTAATGGGTAGGGTGGATTTTGGAACAGTCACTAAGCTCAGAAAGATTTTCAGATAGATTTTGATTGCTCTATCTTTTTCCAGTGAACTACCAGCTTCTTTTGCAAAATTATTTTCCAGATTTCAGAATGACTGATATGTCCAGAGACTAGACCTGACTCATGATTCTGATGCCTTACGTTACTATTTCTATGGCCACCCTTTGTTTAATCAAGACATATCTTGTAATCATGGCAGTGACAGGCAAAGCCGTTGGTACACTCCCAATGTCTGCCTGGTGTTGTAATACAATGTAGAATATTCCTGTGACACTGAAATGAACTCATGTGTCTGAGATTGATTGGTACATCTTTTTGTACGTCCAGGTTTTACTCTAGGTTCAATACAAGCTTAAGACAGCGTGTTTTCAAGCTGATGTGTGAAAATAGAATAAATGGGACCAACATAAGATTCAACAGGATTGGATTTTGAAGACATGATCACTAGTCAGAAAATGGCTGTTAAATTGTAAAATATTGTTTTAAACATCTAAAAGAATTGGATTTCAGTTAAGACATAATTCTATAATGGAGCTGAGAAGTAAGCTGAAATCTATTACGGTTGTGTTTTTTTCACTTTGCTGACAGTTTATGTTCTGCTACCATTCACTCTCATTCATAACTAAAATGGAAGCTGGTACAATGTTGAATAATGGGACAAAGAGTTATAGGGTCTACAATACAAGGTTAAGACAACATTGATTCTTATATCCTGTGTTTTACATATTGCTTTGGTCATATGTTAAACTTGCAAAAGCTGTCAGTCCACCCAGTTTTATATCATTGACTTGAATGGGTTGCCAGTCCCATTCATTCTATTTTCATGGTCTTATCATTCATGTACCATTAAAAAAAACTGGGTTACAGGCCAGATACTGTAATGGCCAGGCCACCAAATAATACTTTCATTTTCCAAAATGGCACTAACCTGGGTAGTCAGGACTGCTGTTTTAAAATTGAGTCTTTCTAATGAGTTTGACTGATTTCTGTTTCATTTCCTGTTTCTATATTCAGAAATATACTGTTAAATGATATTCACACAAATTCAGAAAATATGTCATCCAGCATGTATTACATGTGAAAATTAACACAGGTAGAGTGATCAGTCTTCCATAAGCTTCAGTCTCTAATGCAGTTAACTTCACCTTTTTGGAAAAGTCAGTTTTCAAGCGACAGAATCAGACCCATACATTAACCACTAATTTGATATGTCTGCTCATATCTTTCAAAACCACATACAATCAGCAAACTAAATAATAGCAGAGTTACTTAACTAGGCTATGGGCTGGCAACATGAGGGAATGACTGTAAACTAAATACATTCTTGTCAGTAATATAGAAAAGTTTGGAATCAGTGGGGCATTTCTGAAACTTGAGGGTAGCCCTGCAGATCAAGATGACGGGCCAATTGGATGCGAGACCAGCGTGGTTTGGGTGTAGTTGCTTGTGATACAAACTTCAAAGGTGCAACTAGCTTCATGACAAAACGTCAGTGCCAGGGTGGTTAGTTTCCTTTTTTATTATAATGATCTGCATAAATCCTTAAGCCGTACATGTCACTACAGTAGAATCAGTGTTGTTTATTGAATGCAGCAGCAGTGTCAGCCTGTATAATCACCCAACGCAGCATCCTAAAGGGTAACCCTGTAAACATTAGCATCTTATGGACACATTCAGACCAAAATTCACCGGTAAGAAAGCTGTACGAACATTCACGTAACCGGCAACAGTTTATATGAACTGAATTTCTTAAATGTAGAAAATAGAAATAATTTTCATGCATAATTAAACATGTACACATTTCAGACACAAAGATAGAACCAAACAAAATCTCAGATTAAAATATAGTTTTAACAAATCTTTACAGCTGTAAGCTTAAAGCACTTAGTCATTATCAACATGGATTGGCCGTCATGTATGTCTTTATTTACAAAATACTGTAAATGTAAAAGCACATTATAACCTACCCAGGTTTGCATGCTCACGCTGACTAAAGTATTTAGTAAGGAATGTTTGTTTAGAAGTGTGTTGAAATCTATTAAGGATCAAACATTTTATTAATGGTGTACTTATAATAGGCAGTCCACTGCAAGGATCCCTGTGAATAATCTCCCATTTAATCCAACCAAATAACCTAATCCCTAAACACTTTTAAAATGAGAACCCCGAAAGTACTCTTCCCTTCACTAGGCTTAAATACACTATGTACATCATACATTCACCTCAGTGTCTAATTTCAGAAAACTCTATGAATGTGCTTATGTAAACCGGTGAAATTGATAGCTATTCCGACTATGAGTCCTAAAGTAATCTATTTATTTTAAAAAGCAAATGATTACAGCCTAAGCCTAGGAATGTTTATCCAATAGTCTGTGACCATAATAAACACATGGTGTGTTATAGTCCTTTAATAAGCACTATGTTTTGGTTAAGGTCCTACATGACGGCACCTCTACGTTCAGAGCTGTACGTGTCATTGCTAACAACCACAGGTGTATCGACAGCTTCACACGAAGGACTCCTCAGCAAAGAGCAGTGGGTCAAAGTCGGGCTCCAACATGGGATCACTACACCTCCTGAGCTTCTCTCTCTGCCCCTGAATCAAGGCTAGCGCCACCTGTTGACCACTGTGGGGATTGCTAGATGTATGAGACAAGAAATAGTCCCTCATGGCCTTGGTGGCAGAGGGAGACAGACAATACCGGGGCTCGCCTGACACCTTTAACCCCAGGTCTTGTGACCTGTCGGCTGACTTTGACCTCTGGCCCAGTTTGGCCTGTCGATTAAGCCTCTCCATGTGTGACGCCTCATCCAGAACTAAAGCTTCACCTGTATGCACTGCTTCGGATTCTGAGCTCCGGCGCCTGGATCCCCTGCACGCGCGGAGACCCTCCACGACTGGGGTTAGGGAATGGGACTCGGGCTGGACCAGGGACAAGCCAGGCACGTCTTGCCCAAAGAACACATTCTGGGGTGGAGTAGTACGGCTGTCCTGGTTCGTGACATCATATCCTGTGTTGATGGTCACGCAGGCCCGGTCGTAAATCTCTCTCAGCTCCTTGACCGTGAACGACCTGTCACCGGATTGGTAACAGGGAGAACGGCAGTAGTGGAAGTGCCCTGGGAACTGCTGGTGCGATGGGTCCCTACTCTGACTCTGTCCCCCTCCCCCTGGTTTTGGGGGGGCGCTGGCCAGGCTGGACTTGGGAGCCTCTGATAACTGTTTCAGCCCTGCTTTATCCTGAGAAGACATGCCAGTGGGGGGAGTCTTGTTCGTGGAGCCCACCTACACAGAGAGAAAGATAGAGAGTGAATGCAAATGTGTGTATGAGTTCGTCGCAATAAGGAAGTGAAATCCACTCACCACACTGACCTCCTCTTCCTGCTGTGTCAATGACAGTCTTCGACCTCTTTTCAACCACGTGTTTGGATGAAGCCCCCCGCTGGACTTCAGGGTACCCCACGAAGGGATCTCCTTGAGGGGGGAGATGTTTGGACTGAGGTCCTGGGCGGGAGTTGAGGTGGGGATGGGTAGACTGTTGGCGGAAGTGGAAGACGTGGCGGTTGGAGGGACGGGGGGCCCCGAAGAATCTCGGCAGGAAGTGTCGCCACCTGCCCTGGGTTGCCAGATTGGAGCGGACTGGACGCTGGAGTGGGAGGGGAAACTGGCCAGGGTGTCCTGGGAGGAGTGATGGGGGGAAGTTGGGGGCGAAGAGAGGCTGGAGTGGCTTTGGCGCTGGTGCCGCCTCTGTGGGCCCGGTGACTCCGAACCCACGGGTGCACCCTTACTGCCTGGACGTTCTGTCGCTCCAGGCGGCTGTGCTTGTGTCCGCCCAACCCGCTGTAAGCTGTGAAACGTATGCTCACCCTCATCGTAGCCAGCCATTAGGTCAATGCTGCCCAGCCTGTCCGCGTTCCCCGTCAGACGCGCCACAAACCTGGCCACGGAGTACCCAATGGCAGGCTCCGAGAACCTTCTGCCCCCCCTGCAGGATGCCGGGGAGCTGAGGCGGGAGGGGGCCGTGGCTGGGCTTAGTCTCCTGGTTCTGCCGCGGCCTGGCTTGGGCAGCTGGACGAGGTTGCCAGATCTAGACTGTGGGATTGTATCACGGTGGTAATGGCTGCCAGATTGGCTGTCTGCTGTGTCGGGGTCCGTATCTACGTCTGGTTGATCAAGCTCGCAGTCACTCAGGGTAAGGACAGAGTCCAGGCTTCCCTGCAAGGGGTTTGCTCGCCAGCGCCCCTGTGAGATGTGGAGGCTGGGAGACTCACAGCTGTCGTCATTCAGCATGTTCTCCAGGCTGTCATAGGACGAGTCTGTCAGGTGGAAGGAGGATAAATCTGCGGAAGCAGAGAGAGAAACAACGAGAGAAAAAATGTAATTGATGTGGACAGAGATAGACAGGGACGAGATACAAACACAAATACAGTTTTAGAGCAGGGAACTGTGCGTGTGAGGAAGTGAGGGAGTAATAGGGTGTAGGATTACCTGAACCAGTGCGTGTCCGTGGCCGTTCTCCAAATAGAGAGGCGATGTCCTCTCCCAGGACTTCCTGACAGTGTTCTATCATGAACCTCACCAGATCACACACCTGGGGACAGCACAATGGACATGCCTTAAACCTGGAGAGAAACGTCACCTCTCCATCACTACTGACATGGAAACAGGTTGTCCGGGGAACATATCGAAAATGTTGTTGAGATATAAAACAATAATAACGCATGGATATGACAATACATCCAATGTGCCAATTATTTACCTTTGTATTTTAAGCCTACGTTACACAAATAACGTTAGGAACTTCTAACACGTCGCAACCTCACGTGAGAAGTTTTTCAATCCGATACCATTCTTAGGACAAAGGCATTCAAAGCTTTCAAACTTTATAAGAATAATGTGAATTTACCAGATAACATTCTCAGAGAAAGAACAACCTATTCCGACACAATCCCTGAAAGATAATGTCTCTATTTGTTACATCGATGTTCCACCCTGAATGAACTGACCATGACTTCAGACTTTGTTGCATAATAGTAAGGTTGCAACCATACATTTCTTTGTGCTGAGCCCTCAGACAAATCTGGCAACCACAGAATTAGGAACTTAACAAAACCTTTGCTGATAAAATCCAACAACTGAGAAGTGTGTTTGTGTGTGTGTGTGTGTGTGTGTGTGTGTGTGTCTGCATGCCTCACAAAAACTGTAAAAAAGAAAAAACGGCTGAAATACTTTGCATATTTCCTAGTGAGTCCCTGTTATTTTCCCAGCAATGTTTAACTGTCACTCTCCTGTGATTTTCCAATGTTTGATGGGCGTGTCACTACAGGCTACAGGTCACATCTTGATATTGGGGTATGTGTTTGAAATCAAGTTACGGTTTAAATCTAGTGCTTTTGTGGAATCTAGGTACCAGAAGTAGTGGTCAATTAAAGGGCTGCTCTAAGGACTACGGGTCAAAAAAGAAATGATGGGCATTTCTCCCCCAAACCGTTCTCGTACCTTCTTGGCTCCCTCCCCTTCCACCTCTGGGCTGCTTGGGCCAGGAGCCCAGAGCATGCTAGGAGCAATGCACACAGACAGATTGAAGGCATTCATCTGGTTGTCATGGGCGTTTTCCTGGATACCATGCAGCACGGCAACCAAGTAGCGTAGCAACAGGGCGTTCTCTTTGGGCAGCAAGCAAATCAGCCTGAAGAAAAAAGATATCAAAATCACAAATGGGGGTAAAGGTTATTACTGGTTATTAAAATGTGTATTGTTAATGCAGTACGAAAGGGCCCCAGACCTTCCCCTCAAGGCACTAGTTAATCCTACTTGGTTTGATTTGTGTATGTGTAGGAACAAGTTGTCTCTAATGACTACGGAGTAGTCAGATGTTTCTCATTAGCTGGATAGTTTTGATTAGGATTAGGGCTAGAGTAATGTGGTATCTGATCTGTGGTAAAGGGCAACATCTACCTCCAGCTGAACATCCATCCTGATTACTGTCTTAGAAATGAGTGATTACATAATAGCTCATTCAGTCTCTATTTTGAGTTTGCAATGAGAGCACAATTCAGATCTTAGCCCAATTTTTGGTCTTTTGATCAATCCTTTTATTGTCTTTGCTAATGATTGGTTAAAAAAACAATTGGCCGTTTGTGTGAATGTAGCCTGGAAGTAGAAACTATGATTTTCCTCTCTCTTTCTCCTATCATCTGTCTTGCTGCTATCAGTCCATATCACTCCCTTGTGACCGGGTGGAACTAATTCATAACAAATAACCTAATTGATATGAGCAGAATGTCCCAGATCAACTTGGAACAAATGTGCCTTAAAGGGATAGTTCAAAATAAATCAAAGTTTGCCTTTGTTTCCAATATAAAGCAGTACTGAGTTATACTGTGGTTGTCCAGTCCTTCAGTTCCCTTACCAAGCCAGCACAGAGGAACCAGGTAAAAGGCTTTGTGAGATTTGCAGTCTAAATCACCGACCAGCCACAGTGAGAAACTAACCCTAGAGCTATTACATCTGTGCCAGGCCTTTCTTGATACTATGTGTTCACGTTGTAGAGTGTTTCCCTTTCAACTATTTTGGATAATTACACACGTCCTACTGGAAAAGTTCACATGTCATCATCCCATTAGCTTGCTGCTCATTAGGGTTAGAATGGAACGTTAGTGACCTCTTTATGTCCCGTGCCTGCTCCTTTTCCTCTGCTTCCTCTGCTTCTGCCTCTTCCATCACATCCATCCACTGCTCATAGAGACTGGAACACAGCAGGCTGTCCGGGATATTTCTTAGGAAGTCCTGGGTGTCGAAAAAGAGAACCGAGTCACTACCCTGAATTCATTTACAATGGGAAGAAACATACGTTACATCGGCAATCGTCTCTGAAGTTCATTTTCTGGTGAACTTTTAGACACAATCATTCGGTGGATTCTTACCAGATTAACGCACAATGAGCTACAGATTACACTTGACAACCATACTTCTACTTAGCCACTGTTTGGCACAGCCTGTGCTGTGTTGCTATGGACTTGTATTTGTCACTCATAGTGGATAATGGGATTGGATGAGATGAATTATGTTTTAGATATAGGTCGATTACCCAGCAAACACAAACACGTGAAACCTGTCATGTTTTTTGGGGTTGTGTTGAGGCTGTTGATAATGCTGTATTAAGATGGTTGTGTTGGGGCTGTTGTTGTGAAGGGCCTTGGTTAGTTTTCTATACTCTCCTAGTGTCCTGCTCTGTTTAAACCTAGGAGGACATTAGTCTTTTTTGCTTTGTCATTGTGGGATACGTAATTAATTACAAATTAACACAACACAACACACCACAGCAATGGTATCACTTATGGCATTGTGCCCACATAGACTTTCTTACAGACCTAGCCATGCCTAGCATGTTTCAGTGTTCACCTTGAAGACATTAGCGATGATAAAGACATGTTCCCTGGTCAGAGAGATGTCCTGAGCCCCAGAGTCCAGTCTGTCCCTTAGTTCACGACACGCTTTTGCCCCTGCTGACCGTCGGAATATGCCTCGCGTGAATGGGCCCTCGTTGTACAGAAACACCAGCATGTCCTAGACAGTGCGAGGAGTGGCAGAAAAAGTCCAGATAAAGTCCTAATTGGCTTCATATTGCTTCCATAAAACCATTCCAAATCAGGCTGACATCATCGCCTCTCTCACTCACCATGACTGCCTTGGGCAGGGTGTTGTCCCAACAGATGGTGTTTAGCTTTTGGCCGAACAGGTAGCCAGGTGCGGGAGAGATGTTAGTGGATGAACTGTCCAGGTTAGAGTTGGAGCCTTTCCAGAAGGCCCAGTTGATGAGAGAACGCCTTCGCTTGAAGGGTTTCTGAGCTGGGTCAACTGGTGAGAGAAATCAGGTCAGACAGGATGTTGTCACAAACCCATTTTAAACTAGCATTAGTATATAAAGGGCCTCCATTTTCCTCACCAATCACAGGCGTTGCTGTTGTGGAACTGCGTCGAGTTTTTAGAATGAACTGGCACTGTTTGTCCACTTGTATCTGGTCGTGGGGCATCACCCTCTGTCTGTCTGGGGCGGTTACGGCGTCCCTGCTGCCCGGCTGGGAGAGGGGCTGGCGCATGTGGCTCATCTGGATATTGAAGGGGAACTCATGACCTGTTGGATGGACACATCCAACAGGTCATGAGGTTAAGGGGTAGCAGTCAGGGTTACAGGGTGTTAGGTTTCTGTTCTGGCCTGTGACTCAACGCCCGACTCAACAATCATACTAGGAAAATCAACAAGTAGAAACATTCCTTGGTGAGTACCTTACCAATGAGAGGGTAGGGGGCGTTGTCCCTCTTGGAGCTCACCCACAGCTGATAATCCTTTACACAGCTCTATGGAATGCAGACCAAGTTGTTTTGAGAAGCAAGATTACTAAGACACTGTTCAAGCAAAACACTGAATGAAAAACAATTGTTTGACTTTATACACACCGTGACACCAAACTGCTGCAGCGCGAGACGGACAACCTCATTGGTTGAATCAGAGTTACTGACAGCCAAGGTCTTACAGACAGCCTGAACACAACTCCCTATGCCTTTCCCGAAGACCTTCAGTGGAATGGTTTTAGGATCATCCTTTTCCTTCTCCTCTTTAATTCGACTTGAAAGACAGGAGAGGGAAGTTAGGACTCAGCCCACAGAACACCTGTACAGAACTCCCATCCATATACAGTGGAAAGTCCATGTTGGTTTACCTTTTGAGCAGGGAGAGCCATCTATCCTTCTGGGCCTCAGAACTGGAATAGATAACCAAGTCAGAACAACATTAACGGCCAACTAAAAATACCAAATATCAACCTAAACACTTTCTTCAGCAATGTGTACCTGAAGATGGCCACACAGTTGCAGGTTGGCCAGCCCATGACAAAACTCCTTTCAGGGTAGGTGCTGCCCTCACACACCTCCTCCATGCAATGGGCAGTCCACATCTCACACACACATACCTGGGCCTTGAGCTTGAAGTGAGTGGGCGCTCTGAGGATGACCAGGAATGTCAGAAAAGGAATAAGAAACACACCGCCTGAAGTACCAGAAGCTTAGACCTTAATTCCCCATCTGCTCCTCCACCACCCTTACTTGGCCTTGGTGATGACGAGGATGTCGGTGAAGAGGAAGATGTCTCTTTCCTGTGTCTGCAGCCCTGTCTTTAGCGTAACGTGGCTGTGCAGGAGGAACGCCCTATCAGGACACAGGAACGACTGGACGAGGGGGCACGTTTCCGGACACACAGGAATCAGGAAGCTCTCTCTGGGGAGGGTTTGAATGGTATATCTGAACCTTCTATCATAAAACAAAACAAATTCATCTGAACAAAATACACAAAACTTGGACAAATGGGATGAAGGCACAGTAGTTCAGTGAATCTTGAACACTGGTAACATAGGATCTATGTTATGGTGAGTGTGATTGAATGGGTTGAATTAAATAGTAAGTGTCCCCATTGTGAAAGGGGTCATTGAGCCTCAGCAGAGCGGATGACGGAGCAGTTTCTCTTTAACAAGGTTATTCATTGCCCTGATCAGTGGGGTCAAAGCCAGAGATATTAATATATCCTGATCCTAATTGGGATATATCAGCTATCTGAGAGGATTAGCAATGCCTGAAAGGAGCCACTCTAGTACTGGAGGCTTGGTATATTCGTGAGTGTTTGTAAGTGTTTGTACGTGTGTGGGTGTGATCATGAGTAATTGTGTGTGTATGTGTGTGTGTGTGAGGAGGTGCGTGTTTAATTCAGTGTGAATAACAACAACATCCTGAATATAATGCCACGTGAACCATGGTTTAAATGTTTCTAATCTTTAAATGTTTCAGTCATTTAGCTGACAATGTAAATCTTATTAAAAAAAACACTTAAAGCACATGAAGTACAAAAGAAAGATTGGTTACAGGGGAGGAGGGTGAAAGGAGCCAATTGGAAGCTTGAGATGATTAGGTGGCCATTACATCATGAGGGCCAAAACGGGATTGTAGCAAGGACTTCAGGGTTTCGGCTCCAACTCCCACAGTATGTAGAAGCACCCAGTCTGAAAAGCAACTCCCTACTTCACTGGCCTGGGGCATAGGGATTTGATCTTTAGACTAGAAGGATGAGTGCCTCCTACTGGCCATCCAACACCACTTCCAGCAGCATGCGGTCTCCCATCCAGGGACAACCACGCTTAGCTTCAGAGAAACATCAGCTGGAGAGTGGATGATGCAGCGGACTACAACTGCCTTATTGTCTATACTAAAAAGAGATGGAACTCTGCTTCTAAGAAACAAGTCATCCAGCACCTTCCTGTCTTCACATCAGCTCAGCTCTATATACCCTCCATCACACCTATGGCCCCCAGGGATCGTCTACGCAGTAATGACCCTGAAACACAGCTAGGACCTGGGAAACAGAACTTTGCTATGTCTCCCTGGCCTGGTCGGCTACTTCAGACTGCTAACACACTGCTGTCTCCTCATGCTTGACGTGTGTAAACACACACTCACTCACACAGTGACACTGAGTTAGAACAAGCCTGGTCTCTTTCTGTTTACACGTGTGTGTGTGTGTGTGTGTGTGTGTGTGTGTGGCCCTAGACCCTGACCACTTTGACCTACATCCTTCATGACCAGGCTGACACAACGACCTTCATGACCAGGAGCCACCTGACTGGCGCCAATGGAGACCTCTGGAAATAGTAGGGATACTGTTTTCTATGCCTAAAGCAACGTTTTTCCTGGCTGAAAATGTGTCAAAGGTGGCACCCTAACCCCAATTGCCCAGCGCTCTACTGGATGCCCCTCTGGGATATACTTTAACAAGAAAACTAGTATAGTGTTAAATCTGCACCATTGTCCATAGGACACTATAATATATGTTTTCTTTTTCATGAGCAGCTAATGCACACTACAACGTTCCCCCAAATACAATTGCAAACAAAAAACAAGCAGTAAATCTGTTCTTTACATATTAGATTTTTACCCTCATGTGCTTTAATTGTTCTCCTCTTTGTTTTGCTATTTTTCTAAGCCCTCAAACACATGGATGCTTCTGGCATACATAGTATATCATTCCCTCTTCATTATCTGAGCCGCCCAAATGTTTTTTGCCATTGAGCATCAAAACTATGTGTATTAGAAGATCTAGGAATCACATAGAAAAATACGAAATCACTCATCAAACTTTACAATTAATCACAGTCAATTACATGATATTTTCGTTGTTATACAATGTTCTTGTAAATTTGTCTTGCATTAAAAACGCATCAGAGCTGTAGGTCAATACAGTATATTACAGCGTTGTTCTTTCCTCCATCCTTGCCTTGACGCCACAACATGTATCCCCCTCTCTCGACTTTCTATAGCTGTAGGCTACTTGGCTATGCTGCTTGAGCTCATCTAGCGTCTTCTCGTTAACATATTTATATTGTTAATGACTTGAATATGTTATTTGTATATTTTTACACTGTATATGGCACATTAAATGTTGTTGGGGACAGTCACCTAAATACCCTAACCTAATCGTCTTTTCACCTAATCGTCTTGTCATCTTTTTCTGTCTCGTGAACTCTTGAACAAATGAATGTGATTCTACTAGACATCATCTGAAACGTTAAAACATATTTTGCAGATTGGATGTAGTTTAGGCGTTATTAGGTTTCAAATATTTCTGACATATTTGGGTGTAAATAAAAACTAGGTTCCACTTGTTTTCCCGATGTTACTCATCTCCACGACGTGCAGTATGCAAGGATGCCAGATTATTGACAGTAAACTGGGAAATTCGCGCAAACAATATACATTCTATACAATCCTATCTGTAAATCCACCACCCAAGCCCATTAAAATAGCCCAATGAAGGAAACCTACCTATCTGGCAACACTGCAAATATGAAGTTTCCTACTGTGGCCACATTCTCTGCAGTATTTTGCTGGTAGGCTATTAAGTGTATTAGCAAAATTTGGTTTTATCATGCCGACACCGAGGCAGTGCGAGATTTTGGGAAGGCGGATGCCTTTGAGTTTTATATGCAGGAAAATACCTGATAAAGTATATCAATGAAGGATTTTCCTACAGCAGTCGGCCTCATGAACATGCCCCCGAAACCTAACTGATTATAACCCGCTACCCACATACACACAAACCTCAACTAGAAAAATCTATAGCGCACTTCCCACATACACACATAACCCTCAACTGGACAGATCTATATGCCCTCCACACATATATACACAAACACAAACAACCCTCAACTAGACAACATTTTGCAACTTACATATTTTTTGTAATGTATTAATGCAGTCTACTAATGTTATGAGAATTTTGTATAAATTGTAGCACAAATGGCCAGAACAAATTCCTTGTTTGTTGTGAAACCTACTTGGCAATACAATTATTTCTTATTCTGATTTTAACCATACATGGAGTTCACCTTTTTCCAGCTGGAATCCGAGACTTAGACCTAGTTTGTTTGTGAGAAATGTCCCTAGTACTCCACCGTACCTGGAGACAGTTCTGGACCTGGTGAGTGCTTTGCTGATGACCAGAGATGGAGCTGACTGTCGACGTTGACTCAGGGACTTCAACCTCTGTGGAGAAGGGGGCGGGGGGGGGGGTACAGTGAAAGGAGAGAGCAGGATGAGAGCGAGATAAGCAGGAGACCCGGATCCAATGGCCTTCAAATCTGACTCATGTTCCTCAGCTGGCTGGTCAGACACACACTGACACGTATGTGTTTGTTTTCATCACGTAGCTCTGGAATGTACTCACCACCGATGTAGGCGTCAGGTTGACCTATGACAACCAGAACGGTTTAATGGAAGTGCCTTTACCCGTGCAGGTGTGACAAAACAGCATTGCGATGTTCCTTCTCTCGTGCATTAGTGGTGTTACTACGGTGACACTTGTACAATACATCACTGTACTGAGAAGCCAATGTAAATTGGATGAAGTTATCTGATCGCTAAACACAAATATGTTCCTCTCTTCCAGTGTTATGCAAGTTGGGTTGGCACTGTGGGTTCAGTCATACATTGTGCCATAATATCCTCCCCTGTGTACAGCTGACTAGGCCTAATGAATTACAGCATGTTATCAGTTTGTGATCATTTACAACAGGGCACGTGGCCAATTTAATGCAGAGTTACCCTTTCTATTTAAAAGGAATCTCAAACTAAACTTGTAAACACCACCATTTACCAATTTTGAAATGTATTATTATCTTTTGCATCATCTGCGGTCATACCCAGGTAAAATATTATTTTCATTTTGGGGTTTATTTATTTTAAAATATAAAAATATATGACAGAAATCGGCACTGAGCCTAGCTTGCGCCACAACTGCTAACCTACACAGAGTTAGCATCTACTCTGTAAAGACCATTTTAATGATCTGACATCATCAGCTGTCACTACGGGTTAGAAGGCCTCCGTAAACATTGGTAATGACAGTGGGATTATGACTCAGTAATGTAGGACTTATGACTAGAGGGATAAAGTAAAGAGTTATTCAAACAATTACAGATGCAGTCAGGGTATTAATGAAAAGCTTGCTGATTTCCACAGTAGCTGCTATTTCCACACAAAGAGCAGGGGGTATGCCTCCTGCTAAATCCTGCCAGAAGTCTCACACCTCCAGACTCTGGTGTGGCAGACTGAAAGTGCCAACCTTGTTGCAGAACAGCACTGACAGCAGCTTATATACAAACATAACAGGATCAGTTAAACAGGAGCAATGTATTACTGGCTAAATGATAATTAACATAAACAGAGCACTGTAAATGCTTTTGAAATAGCGCCAAAGCACGTTTTCATGAGGATGTAGAAAGTCCCGTGTTTTTCAGCAATTAACTGAGTGACATGAACAATTATTGGCTCTGTTTAAGGGCATTTTCATCGGTTTCTTCAATTTAAGTGGTAGCATTTTGCCGATTCACCGCAATCCCGGTGTAATAATACAGTGCTCCTTGACACTGAATGCAGATACAATATGTAGCAATACTGGAGATGTGTGTGTAAAACGACCGCAATACAGAATTTGCCTACGGTTTCTATTTACCTTTTTGTTGTCCGGCAGCACGCTGGTCTTGGACTCGCCCGAGAGCGATGTCCTACGGCTCAGCTCGTTCTGCTGCTGTGGTGACATGGTTTCCATCCAGGTAGAGTTTTGCGGGAAAAGGGGAGCGACAACGCTCGCCTTACTGTTTCAAAGCTATCCAAAGGCCAAGAAAACAAAAAGCTCCATAACAGTCTGTATTGGTTTGAAACATTTCACTGAACGTGCCGCTGTGCATGTGGAAAATGAAGAAAACGTATATTGTCGAAATACAGTCCAAACTAATTCCTTTAAAGTACGCACTGAATCTGTTACCTATACAGTTCAACCATTAAAAAGAGAAAAGGGAGAAAAGGGAGAGTTGACTCGATAGTTGCCTGTTGTTGGAAACGAACTGTCCATGTAATACTCCTATTCACTTTGTATGTTTCGTCGGCTATGCACGCACGTCACTCATGCTCTACACACCACTGTAGATCCAATAGTCTATGCCGCTTTTACGCGTATTTACGCACGGACTTGGGCGCGCAGAAGAGGAGGTGCGGTCTAGGTCCTACTAGGGACGGATTTGGGGAGAGTAGTGCGGGTTATGGGTGGATTCGAGGGGGTGAGGGTTTCGGTGGGTGGGGGTTTATCGGGGAGGGTAGGTGTTAAGTTATCGGAAAAAGGAACGAATAATATATATATATATATATATATATATATATATATATCATATATAATATATATGATAATTGTTTTACACGGTTGGTAGAATGATTGCTGTTTTAAGATTGAACTTCCGAACCTTAATCGTTTTAATGCTAGTTGAATTTAAGAAGTTATTGCATTGGGATCCTCGACTTTGTATAACGCTTTCTTGTTATGTAAAAAAAAAGAAAAATTATGCATTATAACCAATGTAACTGCAGCAGCAAGTTAAACTGGGACACAAACTAGGTTAAAGTGAAACGAACCAGGGCAGTGAGAGTCTGTGTACGCGCTCGGCGCGTTACCCAAATCATTCCCAATCACAGCCCCATTTAAAGTGGTTCAAAACATCAGATGATTAGATAAATTAGGGTAATAATGAAGTGCCTTGGGTAGAGGTTGAACAGTCGTCTGTATGCTCATTATTGTCCCTTAGAAAGTTCAACTTTCTTCTTTAACTTTCAGGTCTGCTTGATTCATACTGCAACGAATAAGGTTTCCACTTAAACATCTTAAAAACCTACTTTAAACCTAATCCCAATTCTTGCTCTAACCTTAACCAAGACATCCCATTTCTAACCCAAAACCTAACCATAACTCCTAGACCTAACCCCTGATCCCAACCTTAAACCTAATTCTAACCATTACCCCTAACTTAAATAGTCTTATTAAAAAGTGAGGATTGGACTGTATTTTCCTTGGATTTCTACGCTTGTGGGGAATTCAAGTCCTAACTATGGAAGCACTATAATACATTTAAAATCGTACTGTCCTTGAGGAAATTCTTCCCAATCAACATCTTATTTTCCATAACACCTAACACCAACCCTTAACCTTACAACTAACTGTAACACCTAATCTTATTTTTACCAGAAAATGTATCTCTCCTGAATTCAGGATTTCCAACTGGGCAGCCAAACTGCACCAGCTGCTGCTGGACACCCACATCCTGGATTCACAGTCCTGGTCACAATGACACAATAATATGGGGGCTCTTATCCTAATTGTAATATTTAACTAAAACCTAACCACTGAGTTAAAAATAGTATATGTCGTCATGGGGACAGGCCAAATGTACCCGCAAGATCTTTTTTCTTCTTTTTTTTTTAAAACATATGTCTCAAAACTTGTACACACATGTTGTTTTCATTACTAAAACGTATTTTCTAACCCTAACCTTCACAGGAACCTCATAACAATACCCCAACCCTAACTTTCATACCTAATCCCATACCCCAACCTTCACAGTAACCTCATAACAATACCCCAACCCTAACTTTCATACCTAATCCCATACCCTAACCTTCACAGTAACCTCATAACAATACCCCAACTCTAACTTTCATACCTAATCCCATACCTTAACTTGAGCACTAACCTTAACTCTATGTGAGTTAGGGTTAAAAAGACAGAAAATATTTTTCAAAAGTTAAAAATTGCAGAAAGTCCTGACTTTTTGCCATGTTTCATGTAATGGCAGGAAATGTTGGTAAGTTTTGGTCCTGAAAATGTAAGGGAAACAAATACAGACAGTCTGTTACTTCACCAGGTAATTAGAGGATTAGAGTGGCATTCTGCCCATGCTCTGTGTGGTTCCATTAGAAGGGAATATATCATCTCACAGCCAAACCATGTTGTGAGCCATCAGAGAAGCCAGCTAAAATCTCATAACTAACCATACATCACTCTCTCCCCCTCTTTCTCAACCCTCTCAACCATCCCCTCTCTGTTTTTCTGTCTCCCTTCATTTCTTACCTGTCTCCATGCGTTTTCCCTCCAGTGGTTCAATTGTTTTAATTAGCTGCCAACAGGAGGCAATGTTTTAGACAGTCCGGCTGGGAAGAGGAGTGTGTGTGAGGACATCATCTCCTCTTCACGCAGCAGTTAGCAACAAAGAATCTCGATTGAAGTCACATGACAGAAAACTGAAAACCACAGCACTGAATGTTACCAAACCGCAAGGTTGGCTTTATCCAACCGGAATGCCTAAAATGGTCCCATGTCACACCGTATCTCTTAAACCAATGACATAGACTTGGAAGATCCTTCTTGCCCTCTATAGCTTTTATGAACAGCAGACGTCAGAGGCAAGAGATGTTTATTACCTATAAACGAAAGACTGATGCGTGAGCTAAATATTTACCGAGTGTGTTTTCGTTCTGTGCCTCCAGTCCAGTTCTCACTCGCTCATGCTCACCCGACACACACAAACTCACACTCCTGTTTATGGAAAGATTCCTTTGCTGTGTCAGCATCGTTGAAAGGCAGTGCATCAACTCCACAGATAAAAATGTGGAGGGAAATTTTCGGACCTCGGGATTGGGCAATTTATGTGGGATGATTTAGGTTAGAGCTCTGTGTGGGTTTGGGTTTAGCAGATTCATACAGATTAAATCAGAGTGTAGCAGAACTCTTCTGTTCTTTTGCATTCACTTCATCCAATGGCAGTGATTTCCATCCCGACAGTCATGTTCGAGAGTCACGCATCTCTCTTCACGGCTGCCCGAGAAATGCCTGCAGATGCGCTCAGGCTTAACACGTGTTAAGGTGCTGTTGGGTGAGGATGAAAGTGTTCAAACGTGCAGCGTTCTCGTCGAACCACCAAGCTCCATGGCATTGTCCGCACTTTCTGACGGTATCTCTGGGTGAGTTTGGATATTAAAAAAACACATTCACACATTCTGCACATGTGTGCGGATTGAGAACATTTGGATAAAACGTATAAATAACGCAGGGCCATCGCATAAACAAAGCATTCAAAATCACAAACCTTTAATTATCTCATCAGTAATTCTGCTATTTGTGACCGTGGGTTATTTGTTACATGAATAAAACACACATCATTACCATACCATTAAACGTGTAGGAAAGCTCGTGTTTTTACACGGCTTTGATTGGATCATTCTCTAGTTACTGTTTGTTGTTAGTACTGTAGGCCTGGGTTATATCTATTACCGTCTCTGACCCCTTCGAAAACTAGATGAAAGATCTCAAAGGGTTTCTATCCTACATATTTTCACTCTTGATCTAGTAATAAAAGAGTCCTATACCCTGCAGCTTCTCTCCCTGTGTTGTTGCCCTATTTCTCTCCTAAATTAATCTGCCATTTTCACATTGCAAGAAGAACAACGATGGCTTACTTCTAATCCAATTTAAAACAGGTTTCGTGACACAATGTAGGACTTTTAGAGGCCTCGTCAGTCGCAGCTTACTTCATTCATCTTTGCTGCATTGTTAAGAAGGGTTATTGCTGCATAAGAAAATAAGTCACATACAGCCTGGAAACACAGGAAACAAACTAACCAACAAACTAGTTAAAAACTCTCTTTTAAAAGTTAACATTCGGTTAATTAGGTCCCCGACGTGATGAAAGTGCGCTTAAATAATGATGAATCGGCTGGGAAAATGTAAGCCGTTTTCTTACATGTCTTACAAGTCATAAAACAGACATGTTGCAGGTGACTGTCCACCCCCACACCTACGGGTCAGGCATGCTGTACATGGGCATGTCTGGGTGCAACCCTAATGCTCCAATCACCACAACACTTCAAATACCTTTTCACACAATACAGGAGAAGGAGCTGGCCAATCAGTTGTCTAAAGGTAACATTAAGGTAAAGGTAACCATAACGATTGACAAATGTCTGACAATGTAAGCACAATAAGTGGAACAATCCCTGTTTGTCTTATTTAGAAATATTTTGTTTATGTTTATAATTTTTTCTCAACACATTCTGAACAAAAATTCTTAATCTGAGTAAATTTTTTCTGTATAAAATCTATCGTAATAAAACATTTATGCCAGAATTTATTGTATATTATGATGGACTTGTCTTATTGGTGTAGGTCAGTAGTTAAGTTCACCAATGAAGAAATGTTCCCTTAGAATAAAAATGAACACAAATTATACAGAGCAAGGGATGAACATCTTCTTTAAGTATCCTACTCCCATCCACTTCCCTTTCTGCTATAGTTACTTAAGTGAAAAGGGAACCATTCTATGTAAAAGACAACTGATACACTCAGAGCAACCCAGAGTCATCTGGACTCATGCTCAGGGCTAGGGCCAGGTAACAGGGCCTAGGAGAGTAAGGTCAAGTCAGTCAAAAGGCTATGGATCCTCAATGATATTGGTGTTTGTTAGGAATTTTGCCTCTCATCATGCTGACCTACATATATTCACTAACACACCTATCGCAGGAAACACATGTTGGACTAAGGAATTGCCTCTTTAAGTGCTTTATAGCCCGACCATAACCCAACAAAGTTTGTGTCAAATGTTTTGTGACTAGTTCAACTGTTCCCAATTTACTTCGAGGCCATGACCCTGTGACACAAGCTCTAAATTCACAAATCGTTTAGGAACACCAATCTAGGACAGCAAAGCTGATCTACGGTAGGGGGTGAGGAACAGAGCCCAAGGTTCAGATATATTAAACAAGGCTAAATTTTGCTTCAATATCTAGCTTCTGCTGTATTATAGCAATAATATTATGTATCCCCTTTTGACAAGACATTTACTTTTAAACTAAAACATTTGTAACATTTCTTCCCAAGGAGAACATCATGAACAGTAAAGTCTTAGAAATACATGCTCAGTTGTGGACAAATACATTGACATCAATACACTTTTTGAATTTCCCTTCTCTTTGCATAACTGATTGAAAAGCTCTTTACACCCAGCCCCTGCAATTTACCACAGGTCAGATAAATTACACTTAAATTACAAAAATGTGTTTTATAGTTGAAACAATTGTTTACTTTGATATGGAAGAACTCAATTACATTTCTGTTGTTTTGGTCCTGCAGTAGGAAATCAATCAAAACCATTCGTGAACAATGAATGGATTTTCAATGTCAACTTATTTTAGAAGAAAATGTGTCCAACATAGTGCGTTGTCCCCATTCATAAGCTTATTGCATATGTATCTATAATTTTAAATAACTCTACTAATTGCTGCTAGTTCAGTGTGTTGTATATTCCTGCCATACTTGCCATATCTAAATGTCCAAAAACACTACCAAGATTGCTGCATTATCAATAATACTACCCAGATTGCTGGTAGTTTACAATGTTATGTATATTGTTGCTTTATTTTGTTATTATTTTTTGTCTAGCTATATTTTTGCTTATATACTCTTCTTAATTCTCTCTATGTAGTTGTCGGGTGCCATGTAACCAGAATTCCATAGAACAGGATGACACTGTGTAGTTTGGTGCATTTTGACCAACCTTGAAACTCGTCATTTAGCGTTTCCGATGCAGTAAAATTTGGTATGATACCGAATATTACTGTGTAACTAGTGCTTCATTGCCACATTTTTTAAGGTAAACCAATTTTGTCACATTTAATTGGTGTTCTCTTACCTTCCCATATTTATAGATGACAAAGGGGGTTTGAAATATGTGTCTCCTAACTTTTAGACTCCAGTGAAGCAGGAAAGAGTTTCAAAATACTCGATTACAGTGTGGCTGATCTGGACACAGCCCACTTGTATTTATTGACCGGCTCTTATGAACTTCACTTAGCACAGCCAGAAGAGCACTTGCCACCCCTCAGAATCCAGGCTCTCTCTAGGATTCTTCCTAGGTTGATACGATAATAGGGAGTTTTTTCTAGCCACAATGCCTTAATTTCTTTTTACTCCTTGCTCTAAAGGGATTAAGACCGGGTATTTGAAGAAGCACTTTGTGACAACTGCTGAAATGTATAAATCTGATTAATATTATTCTTATTATCTGAACAATTTTATCTCAATAAAAGAGTAAAGTTCTCTTACAATTTGTAGGTAGGATCAAGTTTATAAAACAGTTTATTTGTATAGCCTTTTTTGTTTTATCAAGAGGGCCCAACTCTGGAGGCCAGTGTATATAATGCTATAAAATGAGCAGGTTAGCTTAATATTCTAACATGTAGTTATCAGTACAGATGTAAGATAGTAGCCAAAATGTTCAGTAATTCCCCCAAACGTTTATGTATGCTCTCTGTAGCATTGCCTTCCTGAAAGCAGAACTGAGATAATGGTAAATAAATATTATATGTGTTTCAGATGAATGTTGCCCTTACAATAACAGCTCATTTTGACAGAAAACCAGACGTGGTTATTCACCTTACTGTCAGAAAATAAGTTGGAAACAACAGAAAATTCACTATGATGAAGTACATTGCTTCTCCCAGGGTTCACTTTCGGCTAAAACGTTAGCCATACTCATTGCAGGAAGACTATGTATTTGATTTTGTGTAACACTAAGCTTCCTTTCAAACTAAAACCATTGCCCCATTTGTAGCACTAGTTGGGTCTCTACCCTGTGAACAAGCTGATGACATCTTAAATAGCTTCACGTTTTCTGCATACAATACGGCTATGTTCTCTCTCCTGTATGATATCTCATATTCAACGTCAAGTCCGTCTTTGGTTTACGGACTCTGTAAGCGTCTTTGCACTGACACGGCATCTCCCCTGTATGTACCCTTGCATGTCTGCCTAAGTCATGCTTCCGGTTGAAACGTTTACCACAGTCTTTACACTGATAAGGTTTCTCTCCTGTGTGAATCCTTAAATGAATAGTCAAGTGGCCCTTGCGGGTGAAGCCTTTGCCACACTGTTTACACCGATATGGTTTCTCAGCTGATGCAGGGCCCTCTGGAGTAACAGAGGCGTGCTGATCCTTGGTTGGTTCTGGTGTGCCATAGCCCTCTCCATCAAGTTCTATTTGAAACTCTTCCGTTTTGATGATTCGTAGAGCACCACACTCTCCGTCATCCTCAGTTTGGTTTTGGTGAAGGTGTGTGGGCTGGGGATCATCCTTGTGACTGAGTCTCAACTTATGTTGTTCCTGTTTTATGTGTGTGGGCTCTGGGCCTTCCTGCCCCAGACTGGATCTCCACTCCTGCTCACAGTTCTGCTGCTCTGGCGGAACAACTGGAGTGAGTAGCTGGAGGTCTGGATGGAAAAACATATATTCAATCAATATGTTAATAAAACATCTTAAAGATTCAAATTTGCTTTCAGGTTGCATATATAAGCCACATTCATTATTTAGTGTAGTTGAACCAGTAATTGGTCATGAGGGGAAATTATACAACAGGCCTCCCAGAAAGGTAGCTTTCAACTTTTGACCTATTAAACAGCCCTGTAAGCTTTGTCAGAATAATTTTTGTAACTCACCACAATAGTTTTGTTAAGCAACTATATACACTACTCTCACACTGAGGCTAAGGCTATGTAACGTTTTTATTTCAGTTTAGTTACATTGGTGATCTGAGACTTGAATGAGAATGGGGGAATTTATTCAATTTAATTGATATAATGGTTTTCCTCTCTTCATCACACTCAACTATGAAATCTGTGTTTGTGTATTCCAACCCGGGGAGTGAACCTCACTATTAACACAAAGTTATGTTGCTTGTTACCAATAACTAACGTGAGGCACCTGTAACATCACAACTAAATGTTGCTACACAAGCTTGTGGAATGGTTTGTACTTCTCGACATGCTTTCCTAAAATATAATTGAGCAGACTACCTAAGTTTGCGTAAGCATGTCGCAGCTAAGACCACATTTTTGCAGTTTGCTCTGCTTGTTTCCTTTCCGGAAAAAATGGTCCCACAGGCCCAACATGGCAATTATTTTCTGTTCAAATGGTCTAAGTGTGTACATTGGTGCTCTAGACAGGGAGCAAACATTATTTCAAGTAAAAACACAACGTTTATTTTTTTCTATTAATTCGAATGTAATCGTTTTCCTCACTGTCCAGATCAAAACTATTATACATATTTCGGCCTACTCTTAATTTACTGCGTAACTACTAACTTATAAAGTATACATCTAATTATTGCTAAAAGTATTAACATCCGTCCCCCCGTAGAAGAGTAGTTATTTGCTCTTTTAAAATTTTTCATAGCAGTAAATGATGAGCACTAGAAAGCTACATTTCTGTGTAGACTCGTAACCTCACGCTCCGAGTCAAATTTCACATTAGTTCTCGACAAACCTGAGCTGTGTAATTGTGTTTCTGGCTTGATACCCATGTCCAACAGCTTCCGTAGACGGACGTTCTCCTCCGCTGCACGAAAGATTTCTTCCTGGTACACTGCGATGGTCTTCTCCACCGCCCCAAATATTTCCATAGCAGCGGCAGACAAACGCTCGGTAACAAATACATTTAACAACTGTAGTTTAGACATTATAATTTATAGTGACAGTCTAGCTGTTGCTTTTATACATTTTAGTTTAAATCAGTCTAATTCTAGCTGCTTAAAAACAACGTGGAGGCGCAAACCGTGGACAATGTACTTCGTTACAATTGCGACACCTGCTGTCTTGGAGCACAAACCAACTCGGATACTCAACTGGATTAGTGTGGCTGGTCACTGACGACTTTTATTACGTAAACCTATTCCGGCAGAACCCCCTTTTGCCTCTGTTCCCCTTAAGGTTTGATAGGTTCTGCCACTCTTTACACCACTGTTGTAAAGCTTGATAATTTGATTTGGATGTTTATTTGTTCAATCACATCCTTTTCTGTAAACCCAAGAACAGTGCAATAAAATTGTAGTATGAAAGTCAACTCTTTATGAAATGCTGGAACCACCATTTCTGGCACCAACAATAACACCAAGGTCGACTCAAATTAGCTTAAATCACACATCAAAACCATGACAGGCAATGCTCTGACCAACAAATCACTTTGAATGAAAAAATACCAAAGCTTTATTTCTAAACGAGTCAATCAATCACAATCTACACATGATCCATAGCAGTTCATTCAGCTCAGCAGCTTAATGACATTCCACAGTAAGCTATAAAAACTATGTTGAAAACTTGATTGGTGGGGTACCACGGACACCATTATCTGTTCCGAAAAATTTGACACTGTATTGTAAAAGCCCTAAAAAACCACAGACCCACTTGCCAACACGGTTTATTATTGGGCTTTCTGGCCATAAGAGGAAGTCCTGTTTGGCGCAAACATAATATTGCCAATCAATCTGAAAACACCATCCCTACATTTTAGAATGTTGGAGGCAGCATCATGCTATGGGGATGCTTCCAAGAGGCAGGGACTGGGAGACTACAACGAATAGAGCAAAATAAAACAACAGCTCCAGAGTGCACAGGATCTTGAACTGGGGTGAACTATCAGCTTGATGAAGCACACAGCCAAGACAATGCTGGAGTGGACAAGTCTTTGAATGTCCTTGAGTGGCTACGTGGAAAAAGCTGAAAATGTCTGTTCACCAAATGTCCCCATCCAACTTCAGGAAGCTTTAGCATTTTTGCAAAGAATGGGAAATCATTGGTGTGTACTGATGTGCAAGCTGGTAGACTGATACAAATAGACTCATGGTGTTCTTCAGTGTCACCTATTGACTGGTGAATATGTATGCAATCAATTACTCTCTGTCGTCTATTTGTTATTTAGACTTTTTGTGTTGATCACCAGCTATTTTCACTTTCAGTTGTAAGAATCAAATGTGCAAAAGTAATCTGTTATATTCTCCTAATTCAAACAATACAGTAAGAAATCAACAAGCATTTTGGGGTTTTGACAGTTTTATTTTGTATGTACCACCATGTTCACTATGTTGAACAATGAATAACAGGAAAAACAAACACTTACCAGTTGGGCATACAGATGGTGTGGGTAAAATCAGTGTGTGTGTGTTTTTCTTTTACCTGTTCCTTGGGCTCCTATTTACTGCACGTACACCTGGGGGAAGAGAGGAGGACAATTACATTTTATTAAAAGCCCATTCACATCTTTACTGGTATACCAGGTCCCCTCCAGAAACTACAGATAAAAATACATTTTGTAGATTGGTGAAGATATGGTTTTCAATCTGCAATTGTCATTTAACACTGAATACAATATTATTTAACCACTAGGATGAAAACGAACTGCCCCTGAGGACCATATCTGTTAACCGACAGGTTAAATGGGGTTGTTTTACTTCAGGCCTGTTACTACAAGACAGCAGTGACCCTCCTATTTCCATACCTACATTTTTGAGGAGCAGGGGCGTCACGATAAACCGGAATTGACGATAACCACAATATTTAAAAATAAATATTGATATCATGTTAATTATACACATAAGATTATATAATATTCACTACGAAAAACGAGTTGTATTTTTCCAAAAGCCCCTCTCGGTTTTTCAATACCTTATTCGTGACACATTATGCAAAATTGAAGAAGAATTTGACTCAGCAAATTTTTACCTCATAATTTTCTATAGCTATTATGACAATATCGTTACCTCAAATTATTTTGGCCACGTTAATCATGTAGCTAAAATCTGATATCATTACAGATCTATTGGGGGGTGCTACAAAGAGTCATGAACTGGATTTTCTTCATACCAATCTACACAATCCAAACCATATTGAAAAATGTATGTGCTGATTTATGTTTCCAATTTATAATTCTGAAAAGTTAATGCATTTCTTTAAACCTCAAAGGTCATACTAAGTAAATGTATTTCTGAAAGCCCTTACAGCTGTGTATCAGAATCTGCCAAATAAACACGTAGGGGGACCTTTATTCTTTTTATTTTTCAAGCTTGGTACATTTGTTTAAGAAGCTATTGAGAGATAGCAATATTCAAACTGGGTCTCAGATGTTTCAAGAAAATGTAAGACGGTGGTGAAACTGGAACATAAACTACATACGTTCTGATAACACTAGATGCTCTATGGATTATCTACTGACAAGTAACATTTCAACAAAACTACCTTCTTACCCTCAACATGACCATAAGCGTAACCTAAACTTGATTCTAAAACCTTAAGCCTCACCTCAGCAAGTTTGGGGTTCCCAAAATAAAGTTGAACCCTTTCTGCTGACATTACTCTGAGTGACATTTTGATAACACTACTCTGACAGACATCCTGGTATTTTTGGTAACACAACGTACAGAAGCTTTGGATTGTATTCAGACCCTTTCACGGTCTCCACATTTGGTTGTATTTTAGACAGACTTTTAAAGCTGTGATCACTGCCAGGGCACTTTTCCAATGTACTGAATATAGTTATTTTGGGTGCGCCTCTACCAGCTTTACACACCTATATTCGGGCAGGTTCTCTCCTTTGCAGACTCCTTAATCCCTGTCATTTTGTATGGGGTGAAGCATCCCTATAGCATGATGCTCCCACCACCATTTTTCACTGCAGATATGGTATTAGTCAGGTGATGAAATCTACCTTTTTCGTATTTTGTTTCCTAATAATTAGATTTAGGGTATATCATCAGACTAGAGCATCTTTTTCCTCATGCTCTCAGAGTCCTCCAGGTGACATGTCATCTGCCATTTACAGAAGAGCGTCATCTGTATAACCCCCATCATAAGCCTGATGCCTGATTTGATGGATGCTGCCGAAATGACTGTCATTGTGGCAGATCGTCTTATCCCTGCAAAGAAACTCTGATGCTCAGTTAGAGTGGCCACACTATCTGTCCCTTCATGATGGTTACTTAGCCCATACAGCCAACACCAGGAAGTTGTGGCGGTTCCAAACCTCTTCCGTTTCACAAAGAAGCCCCAGACTTCATAATCTTGCACGGATCTGACTCAACACAATTCTATTTTGTAGGTCTATGGAGAGTACCTCGGACTTAATGGTTTGGGTTTTGCAATGTGAAGAGTGAGATCTCATGCTTGTGTGTGTGTGCATTTCTAAATAATTTGCCACATATGGACTATAATGAAGTTCTATAGACAATCTCATTACATAATTAACATGGGATATTTCATTTCTTCCCAAATACATTTCTAAAAATGTGTTATTGCATTGTCACTATTGGGTGTTTTGTGTAGATTGATGCCAATATTTTTGTAAAGTAATTCAAAATTCAGTCTAAAACAACGAAATGTGGAGAAACTGAAGGTTTATAAACTGTTTCCGCAGCCACTGTAACTATACCTGTGTTAGGCTGTCAGCTAGCAGAGGCCCATTTTACTCTAACATTTGTACGTTTGATTTATTTCTATATAGACATACTCCCTTGTCTTAAGAGTATTTTATTTGTATGCCCATGCTACCAAGACAGAAGCTACTGCTCCTGGGGTCATCAAGATATGTCATCAGAGGCTATATGACACTTTAGCAGAGCATCTTTAATAACACAAACTAAAATGAAAGGCTAGTCACACACGCAGCCCGATTCTGATCTCTTGTTGAGTTATTAGCAAAATAGCGGACATAATTGGTCAAAATAGAAATGACTGGATCAGATTTGGGCTGCCTTAGTAAATGCAGCCTTAAGCATTTTATCAATAACATTATTTTGTATTTATTCTAATATTTATATCAAGCAAATAAAAACGTACTGCCAGATAAATAGCTTAATATTTCTTACGGGGCCTATGACAGCACAGTATTGTATGAATTAAAGAATGCTTCATATCCTGTTCTGGATATTCAAGTGTGGAGTTCTTAGCTAATCTGACAGAGATGCAAAGTGCACATACCACTTTAAATACATATTTCTGCAGCTTAGCTATAGCTAGCCAGCCTCTTCATTCCAAGCACATTGGGATAACTATAATGCCACAGAATTAGTGGTAATCCACCCCAAACTAAAAAAAACTATGATTTACATTAAATAACAACTATTAAAAAACTGTAAACATTTTTTTTTTCTTGTTATAATCAGTTAGCAAGCAACATGTGAAATCTGTTGAAATTGGTTTTGCAACTCAACTTGATGTCCAAAAACCACATGCTATTCCTGTGGGTTCACTTGGTGCCTAGTTCCTGATCTTTTGAAAATGTTTGAGTCTGAAGCGCAAATTACATTTCAAAGGGCTTGTTGTGTGGGTAACTGGCTACTATTCTGAGCCTAGAAATTGAGGCATCACCCACATAGGTGCTCCACTGATTGGAAGAGAAGTTTGGTGGCTCTTAGATCCTGGCTGTTTCCCAGACTTGCCCTTCACCATTCTCTGGTCACCACTCAGCACAGCCTTGACCTAAAATTATTATTTGGAACATTCAATGACTTGGCCTCTTTTGGTTAACCCAATATGATAATATAATTGTATTTATCTTGAAAACAGACACTTTACGATAAGTGCTGTGGAAGTCGAATTCTTATGTTTTCTCAGATATCAGGATACACAAGAATTCCATGAACAATGTGTTTTTTTTCTCATTTTCTCAAATGGTATAAATGATTCAAAGAGGGTGTTGTCTTTTCTTGTTAAGTCCCTTTGAATGGTCATGTTTTCCAGCCTTAAACTCATCCAGCTCTCCCTGGGAGAAGGGTAGACCTATTCAGGTCCTGCAACTCTCTGGTCTGATTGTCCCTTCATTTATTTGTCGAGTCAGTATTTGGATGAAGGTTTTCACACATCTCGTGTAGAATCTATTGTTACTTTAATCCTGAGTTTCAATGAATGCTTTCTGCGTCTACAGATAAAAAAGGTGTCTATGATTAACAGCAGCTAATCTCAGATCCTGTTTTGAGAGAAGGGGAGATCCTGAATTGCCTGGGTAGTCTGAATGCTTTGTGCAAAAAAATTAAGTACGAAATTTAGATTGAACATCGTAAGAAATCCCAGAACATGGCATCTACAGAACTGTATCAGGCTCTCCAAGTTGCTATCAAACTTCAAAGTTGTAACTGGCTAGCTGGTAATGAACTTCAATGAAAAACATGAATGCAACCCTTTAATTAATGTTAATCTCCACTTGAACCCTGAGTCGACCTTGAAAAGAAAATGGTAATAAGACATGAATATATGAATATATGTAATGTAGTTGTAGTTCCATCTCTCAGACAATAAGAGACTCTCACACTAAAGAACCAAGCTTCTGCATGCCTGGATCAACTCCTGCACGTGTTTTAACCGTTCTATACATAAATACTGTTCACACCGCCCTACACAACTTTTCCTACTAACCTGCAGCTGTACCTCCGTTCAAATGTGAAGTGGGCAAGTTTGTTTGCCAATTGTCTGTCTGCCATAAAGAACGCTCTGCAGCGCATCATCCATGCATTTTTAATATGTGGCATTAATAGACTGATGTCATTGTGCTCCTTGTACAAGTGAGTTATGTCCTCCTAGAATACAAAAACGGCCTCTGATCTCAGTGGATTCTGTTGACTGCGGAGAGGTTCACACATGCACAACCTACGCCATTGACAAAACCTTCATGATATCATCTTGAGAAGTTAAGTGCAGATCCACGACCACTTATGTTCTCTCGGATAAGTATGGTTAAAAGATGTTTCACCTGCACAAGCGAGACACTATCCTCGCTGTCCTCTTCTTTAGCTTTGGGAGGAATGGTTGGGTGGCACGATGGCACTGATAATGTCGATTCCAGCCTGGATAGGTCTCACAGGCTGGAAACATACCATTACAAACAGCAGTCATGTTGGCAGAGCTACTCTGGAATGCAACCCCACAAAGCCAGAGATTTACCTTTGAGATATGCAATAGGACCCACAGGTTACATCCACTTAAAAGCATAGTTCACTGACTCATTCATCCCAGCAGTAAATAACACATTAATATGGCGTCATGTCAGGGAGGAGAAAACCTGAGGATTGTGGTGGGTAAAACGCATGGCTCTAAAAGAGTGTCTGGGTGCCGACTTTATTTAATAAATATCACCTCCATATAAATTAGCTAAGTACTTTGAATATTCTAGGTACCATACAGGACTAAATACCAGAGACACGTACAGACTTGAGAGTTTATTTCCCAATATAAACCCAGGATTCAAAAGCTGAACGCTGATTGCCTGAAAACAGTGGTATATGGCAAACCTTTGTTTTACTGCACACAGAATGGGTTTATGATAGAAATAATGTATCGGGGGGGTATAGAGTATACTACCAATATATCATGGTTAAATGCTGTTCATGCCTATATCCAAGCATTGTGTAAAAATACAGCATGTCTATATACCACACCCTCTTGTGCCTTATTCCTTAACTACATATTTGTTCCAGCAAAAGCATCTCCATTTTCAAGTAGTCCATTCCATTATTATTTATTGGCTGATCCCTTCAATGATCTGGATGACCTGGTCATTGTGAGGAATAGCCAAATAAAGTTAGGAATCCCAACAAGCTGACAACATCAAAAAGGCAAAGGCCTTCAGAGGTGATGTCAATGTTAGAAAACATGTTGTAACAAAGTAAAGCCTCTAAATGATAAATATATAGTTGCTTGTTAATTGTACTAAAACATTTGTACCTGGATGAACAGATTTTGTTTAAAAAAAATTCCAAACCAAAGAAAATACAATGTACAGTTGGGTTTTAAATATCTTTGATAACCTCAACATTTCTGGAATGTTTGATAAGTTGTAGAACACGATGAGGAAGTGACAAAAATCCCAGTAATGACCATTACTCAATTGGAATGTGTTATTTTCCCCGAAGTCTGAACAGACAAAATCCACACAAACTTAAATATTTTAAACCCGTATGAAACCACATCCATTAGCAGCTTGATATTTGATTTCTGGCCATTATCTCATGAATAATCTGAATAGTGCAGTCTGATTTATTTGCCTGTAGTTACATTGATTTAGCATAAGCAAGTGAGTGTTAACTAGCTAGTTAACTGCATACAAATAAATGTGAGTGATGTCTTAGCCTGCTACATACACGCAGTCCAGGAATCAAAACTTGAAGACATGTCTCTGTTCTCTTTTTGTCCAGTTTGCTTAAGGTTAGATATGTCACCAACTCACTGGGTCAATGACAGCCTCCCCCTAGCGTGAGCAATCCCTCCAGAGCTGGGATTCACTGCAGCATGAATTCAGCAAGATGCTGTCCATAAGAGACTTAGATCCACATTGACTCACTGGCATCACGCAGTCCCTGCAGATTTTCAGTCACCAATTCCCCAGTTCACATCATCCAAAATGTGCTCAAGTGGATTGAGATCTGGGGACTGTGGAGGCCAACAGAAGTCAACTTTTCATGGAACAAAGTTTGAAATGATCTGTGACATGGTGCATTGTCCTGTTGGAAGAAACCATTTGAAAACGAGCCTGTGGCCATATAGGGATGCACATGGTTAGCAACAATTCTGCCATTCTACTGATGCTCAGTTGTAATTAACAGGCCAAATGTGTGCCAAGGAAACATTTCCCCCACTATTACACCACCAGAATCTACTGTTGACACAAGGCAGGATGAATTCCATGGATTTACATGGCATGCACCAAATTCTGACCATAACATCCACATGTCGCAGCAGAAATCCTAATTTGTCAGATCCGGGCAATTTTTCTCATCTTGAATCATCCAGTTTTTAGTGCTAGCATGCCCACTGCAGTGGAACGTGCTGTGGTCTTCTGCTGCTATAGCCCATGCACTTCAAGGTTCGATGCGCAGTGCATTCAGAGATGCCCTTCTGCACAGCCCAGTTGTAAAGAGTGTATAAGTATTTGTGGCCTATTTGGCTTGAACAAGTCTGACCTCTCTCATTATCAAGTGGTTCTTGCCGACTGAAATGCCGGTCACTGGTTGTTTTTGTTTATCGGATCATTCATTCAAGAAACTGTAGTCCATGAAAATCCCACGTCGCCAGCCATTTCTGAGATGCTGGAACAACCATGTCCGGCAATAACAATTATACCACAGTCGAAGTAGCTTAGATCACATCTTCCCCATTCTAATGTTTGGTCAAACAACTAAACCTCTTGACCACGTCTGCCTGCTTTATATATTGCGTTAGAGCAAAATGATTTGCTGGTTGGCAATTAGCATTGTGCCACTTGTTATGACAACTAGCATATGCCTTCTAAACATGAAGAGATCCACTTCAATCCCTTGTAACTCGCTCTTTGAAGACCGTTTTTTCAGCCATTACTCCATATTAAAACCTTTCAGATTCCTTTCCATCTTTGTGTGTATTCACTGCTCGCTTCAATTTACCGAAGAGTTCTTTTTAACTGTTGCAATCTGTAGACTGAGATGGAAAAACGTTGATTATGGATTTTGTGTGTGCTTGGGATTATGACAGCTGGAGGACCTAATTGCTGCCAAACCATGTCAGACAACCAGGTTTCTGTTCAAATGTTGTATCTGGTACTGGGTATGGCAAAAAGCATTGTTCTATAATTGCGACTAAATTTCCTTAAAATCCGCCAGTGTTGTCTGGGTGTGACTAACAAATCTGAGTTTATTACTATAGCAGCCCACTTCAGACAATCAGTCTCACATTGTGGCTTCAAGTGTGACTAACATGTTGTACTTACATACACACTGATCCATTACAATATCCTCAAATTAAGAAATGTCCGAAACAACACAAACAGAAGCCAGAGCTGAGACCCTTGTTTAAGAGGCAATTTCATTTAAACGCAATTCTTCATCAGGTTGCCTAAAGCAATGCTATTTCTCGCAGAAAATGTATATATATTTGGTTTTACTTCAATTAACGTAGTTCACAAATGGCATTTCACATTTCACAGTTTTATTGCAGTTACCCAAACTACTACAGGATGCAATGTGCCTGAAATACATTCCATGGATGGAAGGAAACCAAAGAAGGCTCACCACTTTATAGGCATGCAGGGCGTTTATCTAGTACACTACAACCTACTCAAAACAACAATCACAAATGAACAGGACACTAATAACAGGAAGTTACATCATACAAGATTGTATAAACCATCTACAGACCTGCCTACCTCAAGATAAATTGCAGTTGACATTGGGCCATTAGTAACTATCATTCAGATTGTTGTCTTTTAATCAATATAGGGCCATTAAAGGCATTGCCGCTCTGTTAACATTTGGAACACACGAAGAGGAGAGAAACAATTCAAAATAAAATCATAAAACAAAGATTTGACCCCAAAAAAATTGTTGCTTTTACATAAAGAGAAAGAAAAAGCAATATGTCCAAATATTAAGCCTTGGGGTACACCGTTAAAAAAAGCACAAATAAATGAACAAACATAATTAGTATCTGCGACGTTTATTGTTAGGCCCGTCAAAGCTTCCCCCAGCTGGGTTTCCCCTCCCAAAGCCCACTGGCCCACCAACTACCCCCATAGGCCCAGGCCCTGCTCCCACGGCCTGTTGCTGCTGCTGGGGAGACTCGACTCCTGGACGGCCCCCCATAAGGGAAGACCCGATCTGATTAGGTCCCCCCTGGGGGAACCGATCATTGCGTTGCTACAGTATGAAGGGATAGGTTTGGTGGAGATATGAGCAGTCCAGTTGACGAAGAATCAGATGTATTATTCAATAACAATGTTCAAAGAACCAGACGGGATATTTAATTTAAAAAATGTTCATTTCGGTGAGGCAACAAGGTGTTCCAAACGTCAAAGTAGGCAAGCAGAGGAGTTCCAGGTAGAGTCATAAGGAGAGAGGAATCAGTCCATTAGTTATGGGTGAAGATCTAATCTAAATGATGATAATCCCTTTCCTAACCCCCACTAACCTGGTGTTAGTGAGGACAGGACAACATACTTTGTTAGGCACTTAGATGCTATTTATATGATTAAAGATAATGCAATGGTAAGTAAAAAAGATGCCAGAAATGACCAGCTGAACACGAACAGCTAAACCTTGGGCCTTGAATACACAAGTTCCATTGACCATTAAAATCACAGTCATTGGTTAAAGAGCATCTAAATAGCCCTCTGGCATCTCCTCTCACCACTGGTTAAAACCATAAAGACACAGCAGCTACTATATACTGCAGTTTCTATTCAATACCAAGAGGTAAGAAAGTAGGATTAACACAACGAGAGAGAAAGAGAGTAAGCGCCCATCTTTGCGCATACATTACCATGGCTCCATTCTCGGGCATCATGTTTGGTGCGACCATGTTTGGAGTTCCCTCTGGCCCCATGGCTCCGCCCCTTCCGCTCATGCCCATGCCAATCATTTGGGGGGGGCCCTGGTTACCACCGGCCCCAGCAACGGAGGCGGGGTTAAAACCATCTACACGCAAAACAATGTAGCATCGTTTGGTCACACTGGCAATAAACCCCACCCATCACACTCCTTGTTGGCACTGTTTGTGTTGTTGTAGAGGGATTGTACAAATCTCTCAGGTCTGACAGTACTAGCTAACGTTGGTTGTTGGTCACAGGAAAAATAAACAGCAGGTGTTGCTGATTTATTATGAGAGAAAAATATGTTCAAAATATTAAGCCTTCGGGTAAACCTTTGAAATAAAATGTACAGTCATGTGAAAAAGTACACACTCCTATTGGATTTTTATTTGAGGGGATTAATAGATGAGCAAAATTTCAGGTAATCCACTCTGTACTTTTAATGCCATTGCAATAAAAAACTGAAATGCAATGTATAGCAAAGAAAAACTAAATACAGCCCTAGCCTAAATAGCTCGTTTGGACCCATTTTCAATGAAATAACATCAGTTTCAGTTTCTTAAATTTTTCCCACTCTCCTAAGGAAGCCAAGCAGCCCCAATCCATAACGCCACCACCTTTGTGCTTTATGTATGGCATGAATGTCTTCTGTTCAAAAGCAATGTTTTGTGTTTGCCAAACAAGGAGTCTGTGACTGGGGCCCAAAACTCCACTTTTGACTCATCTTGTCAGAACACATTGTTCCAGTAGCTTTGGTCTTTATCCAGGTGGTGCCTGACAAATGTCAGTTGTGTCTTGATACTATATCTTTCCGAGAGCAGAGGCCTCTTCCTTGCTGACTTTCCATGTAGGCCAAGTTTGTGCAGTCCCTTTCTGACAGTTGACTCATGCACTTCAACAATCATTGTGGCAAGAGAGGTCAGTGGATCTTTTGATGTTACCCTCTGGTTCATAAGCGTCTATAAGCATTTTTCACTCAGTTCTTGGCTTAAATTTGGGGGACGAACTGGAATTCTTTGCATTTTTAGATGATCTGCAAGACAGTGGAATCATGTACTTCAAATGATCTGTAAATGGCTTTGTAACCCATTCCAGAGTTATGGTATCAAAAATCTTTCTTCTTAGGGACTCAGATAGATCTTTTGAACTTGGCACGATTTGTTATAACAATCCCAACCAAGTTTCTCATCATTATGAAAAGCTGAACCCTCCCAAGATACTGTATTGATTTTCTAATACTTTTTACCTGTTTTGGGGCACCTGATTGTCCTTTAGTCAAGGTAATGTGAAGGTAGAGGTGTACTAACATTGTAGGCATAAGGAAATTGCATTATTGCTTATTTTAACCGCAAAAATGTTCCAAATGTTATTTTTTTGTGTGGAATTTGTTTAATTGGGTTACCTTTAACAATGAACGTGATTGAAATTTTGCTCAAATATCCATGTGTTAAAGTTTCCAGGGGGTGCACTTTTTCACATGACCCTGTCTGAATGTGTTACTCTGGGGTAACTGCTGATAAAAACAAAGATTTTAATACATTCATTTATTATTACAAATTGTAGGTTATAGTCCAAAATTATAAACTTATGAAAAATGTATGATACGTTTAGTTAATAATGTTGGTACAACGTTGTAAATATATATTAGCTCACGTGAAAAAAGCAAACAACCAAAAACCAACGTTAGCAGATAGAAAGATGCCATCAATATTGTGAAAGTTCCCAGGTCACTGGGAACAGATATACCATACATTCAATACAGTAAAAGTTCCATTACAGTGCAAGAGCATAGGGGACAAACTGTGTGAGGCCTTTTGATTGTCAGGTTGAACTGCAGATATTAGGCGAAAGACCGCCATCACCAAGTTCTGCTTCTAGGTTAAAACTCAAGACTGCACATCACCATTGCCAGATACTCCACCCTGGACCCAAACCCCATTCACAAGTTCAATGGTGACACAAAATCTTGAGGAAAAAACATCAGTATGTTGACATGTAATTCATAAATGACAAACGGTGAACCACCTACTAAAGGAAGTAAATTTTCACTGTGGATGAGACAGCTATACAGGTTTTGAACTGATCCCACACAGCTGGAAGTAAAGAAAGTATGAGCCTTTCCAGAGGTACAGAGGAATGATACTGTAAAAATAGGAACCAAAACAGTTGTACCTAGTGAACACCCACATAATCACGTATTCAATGTCTGTAGATAACGTATAGTCTACCAAATAGTCTACCAAATGTTAGGACAGGCCTATGCAATAAATGCAAACACTAATAATGCTATTTTTACTTGAACTTTAGTTATTGTTAAAAAAGGTAATATTGAATGTGATAAATATGGAGGTCTGTATAAAGGGCACCAGTTTGTACAGACCTTGCACAGGGCTAAATATTATGAAAACAAAGAGTTAGGACTAAAGACCTGATATGGTTTTCCTCTAACCAGTTTAGTAAATATCAGATTAGACGACAGTGAAAAGATAATGAGTATTAAAAATTAAGTAAATTTCACACTAAGTGACATGCATACCTATCACTAGGTATGTACCCTATTTTTGATAACCCCCCAATATATACCTAAAACCCCCAAAATACACTAAGGCAAGTATTCAATCCAAAAGTGGGCTATAGCCATAGCGACATTCAAGGGCAAATGCGTATGGAGTTGACATATGCAGCATTCACTCTGAACGAGAATCCCATAACGGATTTTCTAATTGAATTCATGCACAACAGCTCTCCCAAAACCAACCATTCACATCCGAATGAGTAACACATGCAAAAAACAACACAGCATGTTGGCGAACCACGCTGAGAACACATCCTTCACCAAGCAGTGTCAAAGGTTCCTGTGTGGGTGATGTGCAGACCCAAGTTTCATGAATGAAGTGGTCAGAGAGCCACCTTAAGCCTCAAACAGCCTGTCCCGCTCAGAGCAGCATCTTACAGGATGTACATCTGCAGCCCTGCTCATGGCCTTTTAATGTCTGCTGACCTGAAGGAGTGACACAGGACCACATGGCCTTCCAAAAGATTTGGCTGTCTTCCGTATGGCTAAGGTGTTAACAGCTCTCCCCAAATTCTCACTTTTTCCAGTTCAGAGTTCAAGGAGAATATGGGTAAAGCTAACTTTTAGCCATATAGCAAACATCCTCTCAGTCCTTGAGATCTGCAGGCACCAAAAGGGTTTAGGACTCGTTTATGGTTGTTTACGGACCAATCAGTGTTGAGTCATCATCATGACCCTACCTCCCATATTAATGCCTCCACGAGGGCCCAGTTCACCCATTCTCATTTCCTGTTCTCTCTGGAAAAAGTGAAGAAGAGGGGTGCACCCGTAAACCTTGTGGACAGTAACTGCTAGTACGATTAGGACATATCTAGAGCGATTCCTCATACGTCTCAGTACTCAAGTAATAACCTTTATAATGCTCTCCAACTAGATGTCCCAAAGGAGGAGTTACAATAACGTGTGGATGGATGCAGTGACTGTTAGAATTAATTAAGGAGCTATATGGAATGAGTATCTGAAATCCTATGTTTGTATGTTTGATCAATTACATGTTTATCCAGTATACATTTTAAGTCAATACGGCACATTTAACATGCCAACATGTCTGTATTTGATAATTACCAAACAATTTGGGGACAAGCCAAAATAGAACATTGATTAAGTCCTAAGTGACCATGTCGTTAACAAAGAAAAAAGGGTTACTGATAAGTATTTAAGAGAAAAGACCTAGAAAAAAGTAGATAAATCCCCAAACACCCTCCCCACATTGACGTTCTGGTGAGCTGAATATTATTAGTACATGTTCACCACACACACACACACACACACACACACACACACACACACACACACACACACACACACACA
>JACXGJ010004763.1:0-43214 GCA_016801105.1 Esox niger
GTTGTCCTGTTTAGCGCACATGATTCTCATCCAGTCGTTACCATTCCAGTATATATGTGTCCTCTGTTCCCCCCTGTCTTTGCGTGTTATTGTCTCACCATTGATGAGCATAAGCCAGCTCGAATCTATTAAATATATGAACACAAACTTATCGTCTCCGCAGTCTGCTTCACCTCCGTCCCTCGCACGAGCTGACAGGAGTCTTCCACATGCCTTTCTGCAAACTCAAAACGTGCCATTTTGTTTTTGGCTGAAAGTAATGGCTTTCTTCTGGCCACTCTGCCATAAAGCCCAACTCTATGGAGTGTACGGATTATTGTCGTCCTATTTACAGATACTTCAGTCTCTGCAGTGGAACTCTGCAGCTCCTCCAGGGTTACCTTCGGTCTCTGTGCTGCCTCTCTGATTAATGCCCTCCTTGATCGGTCCTTGAGGTTCGCTGATCGGTCTATTGGGAGGTTCGCTGTTGTGCCATGTTCTTTCCATTTGGTTATGATAGATTTGATGGTGCTCCTGGGGATCATCAAAGATTTGGATATTTTTTATAACATAACCCTGACTTGTACTTTGCAACAACATTGTGCCTTACTTGTTTGAAAAGTTCCTTGCTCTTCCTGGCAGTGTTTGGTTAGTGGTGCTTCTTGCTTTTGCTTTTGATAGGCCTCTGTGGCCTATCAAAAAAGGTGTATATATGTACTGACAGATCATGTGACACTTGCACACAGGTGGATATCATTTCACTAATTATGTGACTTCTGAAGGTAATTGGTTACACCAGAGCTTTTTATGGGCTTCATAACAAAGGGGGTGAATACATATGCACATGCCAATTTTCTGTTTTTTATTTTTTTTAAATAGTTATATGTATATATTTTTCTAATTTCATTTCTCCAACTTAGACTATTGTGTTCTGATCCATCACATACAATTCAGATAAAAAACATTGAACTAAAGGCTGTAATGCAACAAAATAGGTAAAAAGCCAAGGGGGTGAATACTTTTGCAAGGCACAGTACATACAAATATTACCATATATTTCTTTGTGTATGGGCAGAGGAGCCTGTTCACCAAAAAGACTCAGAACAACCCTCCCTATTGCACTCTAGATAGCTCCCACTCAAGCCAAACAACGACTCAATGGTTAAGGCTTAAAAAATATGATTTTTTTAACGGCTATTAAAAATTACAATACTAAGCATTTAAAATAAATCACACATGTTCACTTTGACAGCCCTAGTTTTAAAGAAGGGTTTTTCCTATATCAATGAGAATGGCAAAAGACTTCTAGACTCATAGACGACCATATTCCAATCATTCAGAAATGACAAGTTGCCTATTCTCAAATGGCGTTTCTCAAGCTTGCAAATTAAATTAGGAATTCCAACATGCTGTTTCTTAACAATAACTGACCTCAGGCTGTAGGAATTCATAATGTATTGTGGAGGGTCAGTTACACACCAACACCCCCAAGTGGAGAAGCTTTCAGGTTCCGAAACATTCCGGATGTTGTTTGCAAGGTAAGCCCATACCCAACTCTCTTTGATCAAGACATTGGCAGGGCAGGTATGTTAAGACCCCAGCAGGGAAGCTCTTGGCTGAGGCCAAAACAGAATCCATAGAAGATATTGTGGGAGATGCTGAAGCAGATGGAGAAGAAGAAACAGAAGACATTTAGGTCAGGAATGCACATTTAGGTCAGCTCCGCGAAGGCAGATCCGGCCAAGAAGAGTGAATGGCTCTTATTGAATGAGTGACTGACTGACTAACTGGCTGAGTACCCTTTGTTAAATAGCGTAGTGGTCAGACAAGCGGACCTGTAAACTATAGGTCCCGCGTTCGTATCTCCTCACAGGCAAAGCAAAGTATGCATTATGAATTATTTAGTTTAGACAAAAACTGTCCTGTCTAAAACCTTCAGTATCAACATTATAGTATGCCTTAACTGAAACTGTATACGGTTATATTGCAACTGTTTCTGGCATGGAAAAGTTAATCTTCAGTCTCGCTAGCAATGCCTCAATTCTTATGATTATTCCGAGGAAGTTAGTTGAGACTAGTAAGTCTTTTGCTAGACAATGAGCTTATAAAACAGCCAGTAGCAAAAGCCATACAGTTCATAGACACTATGATGGAGGTAAATAAACTTAGAAACATTAGTCAGCTTAACACAATGCTCAATGATGTCTAGCAAGTGCTGAAACGTGTGATGCCGTGGCGTAGTGGTTAAAGGGCCACAATGAAACTTCGTATATACAATATTGTGACTATTTCTGGTATATTCCACGATTCTCTTGTCTTTTCACATGATGAAAGAGTTATTGTCACCATTACTGATAGTTACTGTATCAATGTCATTCACGAATGAAAGAGTGTGTTATGCCATGAAAAAAAATATATACTGTGCCACAAAATGAAATAGCTTTAGCAGACTCGCTAGCAATATTATTATTATTAGTAATACTATTACTAGCCTATTACTGGCTAATACCCTTTTTAAACACGCAGTGGCAAACGTCATACAGTTCATTGACGCTATTTGTGGTGGACGTAACCATAGGAAACTTTAGTCAGTTTAACTGTTTCAATATCATTCATGAATGGCCAGTTAGCTGTTGAAACGGCCAGTGAAAAAAGAGGATTTGTTCTGAGTAGACACAAGAGGCTATACTGACATCTATCAAATGTTCAGCTTTGTGGTGTAGTGGTTAACGACACAGCCTTACACATGGGCAACCTGGGTTCAAATCTCAAGAGGGCCAACTGAACTAAGCTTGTCTGGTTTGTTGTTTTAGAAATTCAGTTCGATTTCTGTGAAATATTTGGAAAAAAACTACGGAATGCATTGCATGAAGGGAAGTGGATGTGTAGCCTTTCAATTGTGAAAGTATTTAGCCCGATATTTCAATTCATTTCTTTTCACCACACTGTAGACAGAGCACTTTGTTTGGCTCAAATGGCTGAGGCTCTGTGTATCCTGTACAGTGCCAATGTCCCTGCGATCTAATGTCCAGATTCCCTGAGCTATCAGGCTCTTTCAGCCCTAGTACAATAGACATCTTCAACCTGGCCCTTGGCTTATCAGAGAGAAGAATAGGGGAGTCACTCTAGATTATGTGGCTGGAAACTCCCGGAAGGCTTTCTTTCATGCACTGAATAACCAGCTAGGAGTGTGTAGTCACAGTTTATTGACCTCCAGATAGAATATGAAACCTGGCTTTCCTTTCATTTCGACAAGACGCCTGGAGGATGTTTTATGTATTAGCCAAAATATGCTCCTTGAGTACAGGCTATGAAAATGCATGTTCTGGGTATATATGCTACTACACACCCTTTCAGAAAAACTACAGTATCACCAAGATAGTAGTACCTTCACAATGCTAAAATAATTCCACTTTTTGGCTCCCATTGACCAGGAGTGAAAAGCCCTTCCAATGAGCAATGTGAACATGTCCTTGAATATTCCTGGCCTACTGAACCGTTTACATATGTAACTGTATGACCTTTTTTAATGAAACATTGTAACTATATAAAGCCTGAGATACATTTTGTCAAATGTGTGGATTTTCGACAGCTGTGATTAGTTCTAAACATAAATGATGTAGATGACAATTCTTCAGAGTTTTTTAATCATGACTCTAGAGCCCGAATGCAAAAATACTGTTAAGTGCATTTTTGATAGATCTTTCCAAAGTGGAACGTATTGCTTCCAAAACAGGGAACATTCCACTAGCCTTGGTACACTTACACCTCCAACTGTGTTTTTGATACATGCAAGAAACCCAAGGAGACCTTTCAAGTTTTTTTCCATCAGAATCGATTTATCTAAACTCAGAACTGATTAATGGAACAACCCCAAACCGTGATGCCATTTAAGTGTAGAGGCCAGTAAAAGTGGGATCATTGTGGAAAGTGTCAGAAATCCTGACATCCCGATAAAAAAATACATGAATTCTCTGCTCTTTGCTTTAGACATGCTGTGCCCCACACTTCTGACCAAAAACGTGAGCTCTACTTAATTCCTTACCTATGATCATATTGTTTTTGTCAGTTCAACCAACACCAAGTCAGTTTTTCTGTACACCCTAAAGACATCATTACTTTGGTATGCAAGGTGCTAAAGGTGAAATATGAAAATTGCTAATGATTAGTTTTGCAATCATGGCTTAAGAGCAGCGAATGACAGATTAACACTAAAATTACTGTTGTAAAGTGAACGCACAAACAACCCAATCAATCAAAGTGGATTATGATTGTGCATCCTAACGTGAGGTTTTTTTGTGTTATTGAGTTGGAGATTAACTGCATGGGAACTGTCGTAAAGATTTTCTGTGTCCCAAATAGTTCTCTATTTCCTGTTGTCTCTGGTCAAGGGTAGTGCATAGAATAGAATGCAATTTGGGCTGCAAGCTTACACTCCCCTCTGTATTGCGTCTCACCATATCAGTCTTGCCCAGGCTGTTGTGTATGGACCATTTCACTCAGGATGTTTAGGACACCTGCCAATGCCAGTTAGCCAGTGGGTCTATTGTTTGAATGAGCTTACCAAGGATACTGATTCATGTCGACATGCCTCTGAACCACTGTTTTGAGGTATCACTGCCAAAAAGGCTCTGTAAATTACATGGTTTTCTTCAATGAGTTGCACTGAAAAAAGGATTTGGGTTTCTTTTGTCATGTATTAGGGCAAAGGTGTTTTTCTAAAGCCGAGACCTATAGGATTTCCAAGGAAGCCTTTGGAGAAGACCTAGCTAATTAGCATATTTAAGTATGGGTAAGCCTGAGGAGGATCTTTTAAACTCTCTAATTCTCTTTTACTTATTACCAAAGGTCAGTGCATAGGAATTGGTGACAAATTGATTTAGGCCTTGCGCTTGACCTTCACATCTTCTAGGAAACCTGAGTTATTCCCATCAGCCATGTTTAATCTGTGGATAGCCTTAGTCCCAAATCTGTGAGTGCTGTCTCGTCAACTCTCACAGTGACATACACCGGATTTGAAAGACACGACAAACAAATGTGGGACTCAGGCTTGTTATTAGCTGCAGTATGAAGGCAAGCTGGGATTATAGGGCTGTATTGTGTCAGGTAAATGTTCTGGGCCACATGCCAGTATGACAAAAAGAAGACAACATTCAAAGGTGGATATTTAGAGTGTTGGATGATTTGCTGTTGCTGGGACTTTCTCTCAAAATAAATATATTATTGATCTGAGCAGAGGTGTTGCTAGGATTCCAAATACATTGGGATCATAGCCCAGAGTCCACACCCAATGGAGGTCCCGATGTGGATCATTAGCAATTCTCAAAATATTGTATTTTTATTTTGAACAGCTAAATGTATGAATCTGGTGAAATTTTTATGTGTATGAATAAAATGATGAAAAACTCATCTGAAAAACACCTTGCTAGCAAGACTTATACATTTTTTCCCCTGTAATGACAAAGTCAAAGATATGGAGCAGCGAAGCAACATAGGAGCTGCGTGAGTGTCTGGTAAGCACTGATTGGGACACTTGTAGGTCTGCCACAAATGGTCTGGTGAGGAACCTGGTGCTGTGACATCATTCACCAGCTTCTGTGAGGACAGCTGTGTACCAACAGGGACCAGGGTGAGCTACAACAATGGTAAACCCTGGTTCACTGCCAAACTCAGACGACTGCATTTGGAAAAGGAGGAGGCATTCAAGAGTGGGGAGAGACAGGTAGAGATAAATACAGCTTTTGTAAGGCATGGAAGATGGCAAGTATAGAGAGAAATTAAAATAACAATAATCGACCAATGGCTCTGCTTCTGTTTAGAGAGTCCTCTAACAAATTACCAACTACAAGTCTAAATCCCCCCACTCCATTAATGACCGGCAACTTGCCAATTACCTGAATTAGTTCGGCAGCAGATTTGAAAGACAAAAGAGCAGTCCTGACAACATACCTACTTCCTGTTTATCTAGCCATCAACACCAGCCCCCCATCATTGTGGCCCATTCACAATCACCCATCTCAATCATCCCAACAACTGCCACTACAATGGAGGGGGACATACTATTCAAGAAACAGAACCCCCCAAAAGCAGCAGGGTCTGATGCTGTCTCCTCATCCACCCTAAAGCACTGTGCAGATCAGCTTTCTGCTGTGTTTATGAACATCTTCAACAACTCACTGGAGACATGCTTCATCATAATCTTAGTACCCAAGAAGCCAAGGATTACACGACTTAATGACTACAGACCAGTCGCCCCGACCTCTGTAGTTATGAAGTAATAACTACTTTGCTCCAGGGCAACCTGTTCCAACTGGGAGTGCCCAAGTCTACATGCAGGTGAATCATTGCCTTTTTGTTCAAAAGGAGGCAGCACGTGAGGCTGGGGAAGCACCTGTCTGACACCCTGACTATCAGCACCTCTGAGAGAAGGTAAAGGTCTATCTGGACTAATACCTCTCTACAAGAACAGTTTTTTCCTACTGCAGTAGGCCTCATGAACATGCCCCCAGAGCCAAACTGACAGTAGCCCACTCCCCACATGCACACACAACCTTAACTGGACAAATCTATATACCCTACCCATATTCACACACACACACACACACACACACACACACACACACACACACACACACACACACACACACAACACTCAGCTGGACAATTCTTGCACATTATATGTTTTCTACTATATTCGTTAGTAATTTATGAATGTTCAGTTGACTATATATGCTCAGTCAACTATTCTTATTTGTTTTTATTTATTTTGTACAAAATTGCTGCACCAACGGACAAGAACAAATTCCTAGTTTGCTGTGAACCTTACTTGGCAATTAATTATCTGATTTCTGATTCAGACAGTGTCAATCTGATATCATCTCTTTAGCTGTACTTCTGATATTGTTCTTGGAATATTTTAATTGAATCATAAATATCTAGCTGAGCTATAAGCATTGGACAAAAACTCCCTGATGTCTACCTTGTCTCTTTGCAGGTTTCATCATGATGATTAGAAACAAATTGGCTTGCTACCTGGCTTCCTCACCGCATTCAACAATGTTAGCTGCTATATGAGGTCTCACTACCACCGGTAGTACTGAGGTAAACAGAGCTCACGTTTCCTAGTAGCAGCAACCTTAGAGCAGTGCCTTCATTTGAGAGGACCCCAAACCTGCTAGAGTAAAATTATTATGATATATGAGGCACTGTGCTCCACCAAAAGGTACAATCTGAGTTCTCATTCAATTTTTATATAATTTTTATTTTCAGCAGCATTAGTAAAACTTTAACAAACAATAAGAGCCATGACATTGATAAAGCTAGATTGTATGCTAGATTATATGTTATGTATATTTATATTATGTCAATTTAGAAAATTGACCAACCCTGGTCTCATAACCTCTACTTCTATTGTATGACAGGGGCTTCTTTTGAACAGTGACACATTTTAACCGTGACACACTTTTAACTCTATTTTGCCTATCTCATACTCTGCTCTTCTTCACCTCTCCAGTAGCTCTTGGTGCTCTTTCAAGTTCTCTCTCTCTTGTATAGTATCTGTTTTTTTAACAATGTTGGTCTGTTTTCTCTGTGTCTTTCCACTCTATACCACTTCATTGTTATCTGCTGGTGTCTCTGCCCTTTCATGTCATGTCCTTCCATCCCACACATCTTCATTCCTCTAGTGTACTGTATCTCCTCTCCTGGTCTTTGTACTGTTGTGTGCAAATATATTTAAAAAAAATTCAGGGGAGGTAGCATCAGCGTGTGGGGTCTTGATTTAAGTTGCGCGAATGTGTCAATCACTTTGTCATCATCAAAGCCTCCAACTAACTCAGTCTGAACTGACAGCATTGTCAGATCATTGAGCCTCTGCTGGCACTATGTAGTCGATGAAGAGCACTAAATGATCTCTCAGAGCTGCAGCTACTGACCAGTAAGGGCCACCTGTAAGATCGCCTTCAATGATGGAAACATCATGGAATCAAGAAGCTTAAACACGCTCATAATCCGGGATTGCTTCTGGCCCCTTCCTGCTCAAAAAGCTTTTCGTTACCTGATCTCTGCTGGGACTAGTTGGATGTTGTAGTTTGAGGCTTGTTTCTCTAGGGACTGCATTCACAGGAAGGTGACATGCTTGGATGCCAATCATGACCTCTCTCCATACAATGGAACAAACGATTATCCTGCTCATTGGTCATACAATCGATGCAGGGGTAGAAACGCCTCTGCTTGAGATGTTCTGAATCATTAGGCAGGTCTGAGTTGGACCCAGAGGACACATCCACAACAAAGTCTTCCATCCTCTTGTTTACTTCTCAGACCAAGTAAGGGCTCCTGGATGTTGTTCTCTTCACATGTTGTCTTTGTTATGGCAAAGATGTCTTCAACCTCTTGTGCAGTTTGCTGGCTGACCAGTGTGTCATGGCCAACCCTTATGTAGTGCACAGCCTGTGCCATGTCGACAGTTTCTTTCTGAAGAACCTTTAGTGAAACCCTTCAGTGATGCCAAGCAACTATTTGAACATAACCACAGGGAGATATTTTTTAATACTGACCTAGTGCTGTTGGTGTTTTGAGCCTCTAAAATGATTTCATGACAGCAGTAAAACCCTTCAGGAGTGCATTAACAGAGCACAACTGACATGGCCATCGGGTGTTGGATATTTGTATAAGTTCTCCCTTCTCAATATGTAGTTCTTTCTGAACAGCTGCAAACTAATCGTGGTTAAATATAGACACACAAATGAGTAGAGGTTTTCACGCAAATCAAAAATATCACTGGCTTCAGGAATGGCCTTGTAAGTGTGGCAAAGTGCCAAATGTAGGTAATATGCATTGCAGTGCACACAGCGGCCTCCGGATGGTTTTCCCAGGAAACAAGCTTGCACCCCTCAAACAGATTCACTCATCACTGCGGCTCTGTGAAATGTTTGCTGACATTAAGGTTGTGGCCAATGTTGTTGGAGACAAAAACATGCTTGACTACATTTGTGATCACTTCTACACCATAGATTTCCATTTTCTTCAAGCAAAGGAAACTTTGATGTCACCTTCTGGTAGAACATAATGCACACAAACGGCGTGTTGTTCTGTGTGACCCTACTTGGCTTCGTCTGCCAATACTGCATACATCTTTGCTTCCTTTACTTCATGAATTATTTGCGCCGTGATATCTGTGGAGCAACATCCGATGATTACATTTTGAGAAACAGTCGAGAAGTATGCAATATTGGTGGGAGCTTAGTATCTCTGCAGGAAAAGGTTGAACTTTTGCTGCAGCTTCATACATTCAAGGAAGTTCCGTTGGTTGGGGCTCTCATTCATTTCAAAGTAGCCAGAAAAAGAAATGCCCTGTTTGCTCAAAAAGGCAGTAATCAAAACAACACGGCAGAGATCTTTCACTTATCTCATCACTTATCTCAGCTACACTAGATGTCTGTAGTGGCTCAGCTTCATCATAATGGACCTTGCTTGCTATATATCTTATCCATGCCACCATGGAAGCCTTGTGTAAGTCTTTTCATGGCCCCTAAATGAATCCAGAGCCCTCCTTCAGTTGGTGTAGCCAGTAGTACAGCCTAGACTATCTTCATTGTACCTTCATTGCTGCTTACTGAACAGTCTGCCACAGAAGGCGGAATCTTGTCTGACTGAATATTCTAGCCAGTTAAAAGTGATGTACCAGCTCTTCTGAATGGACCTTTTCTGAATTCCAAAATGTTTGGAAGGAACATATCTATTTAAATTTTTTCTGCTTTGGACCTGTGTCTGATTAGAAGCCTCTTTTGTCTTTCCCTCATCTCTCCTCTCTAGCTCATCTGTGAAGCAGCTGTAAACTACGTTTTAGCCCTCTACATTTATCTACCCATCACAAAACTCACAACAACTCATCAACTGTCACATTTCTTTTGTTTCACCTAGGGAACAATTTCTTTTTATCACGCATATTTTTCTAATCTGTCTACTTTCTTTAGTTTTATTGTCCCATCACAGTGTACATTTGATTTATTTCCCGTTATGCCATGTGTCTAATTTAATCATTACCTTGTCTTTTTCATGCCTTCCACTTTACTCTCTTATTTTCCTCCTATATAAAAGGTTTTGAGCTACATTTTATTTATTAAGGGTGATATGTTATACAAATAAATATATTATTATTATTATTATTATTAATTCCTTATTATGCATGCACGCACACACAGGCGCACAAACACACCAGTCAGTGTAGTGTTTTCAAATGTCCACGAGATATAATTTATTACAAAATTAACAACATAGCACAGAACTGATCCATCGAAATATCATCTTCACAATGGCATGCTTTGAATACACACAAACTTATTTGAATGGCACACTAATGTGTAGGGGCAAATTCTAAATGATTTTAAGTGACACTGACTCAGCAGACACTGACCGAGCTTGCTACCCTTCTGAGTGGAATACGTTTCAATCGCCAAAGTCAGAAACCCAGATGCACACGAGTCATACATATGCTTCAGGTGAAACAAATTATGTCTTGAAGACTTGGCAAGGCAAAGAACAGTCATCCCACTTCCTTTCTACGCTTAGCCCATGTTCCACAACATCACAGTGAGAGCAGGCTTGCTAAAAAGCCCTCTTCACAAATCAAACCGCTTTTAACGTTAGATGATGCAGTGACACATCCTGACTCATCTGCTGCAACAGAAGATAACTTGTCCTCCACCTCCTCTAGCCTTGCGCCTCCTTGCTTCATCATCATTTTTCTTTTTGAAAAAGCTTATGTCCATAATGAATTAGCTACCACTCAATGTCAACAATGACAAGCTCTGTAACTGGCGCGCTCGCTCTCTCTCTCTCTCTCGCGTCACTCATAACAAACTGGTGATGTGCGAATCATGAACAATACACTCTTTTGAACTAATATTTTCAGTGAACTGGGTTTACCGAATTACTACTCTAGAAGATTCGTTCAATCAATAAATCACTTTTGCGCAGGAGAGTCACAGACCTTTATGGCGCATTCCATTTGTACTTGGAGGTAAGAATTTCCGAGTTCCAAGTTGGAGGTTTCAAATGGGACACCCCTTCAAGTTGGAATTCCAACACAGAAAGTTGGAGAAACCCAACTAGCCCCAAGTTCATAATTCAAGATGGCAGCACCTTGTATCAAAAGTAAGTGAAAGCTGTTGTACTGCCCAACTGCTGTTTGTGGACATGTTGCTAGGGTGTTAAATGCATGAAATACCACTTCAATGTGTTTTTTATCAACTGGTGTTGCTAACAACAGCTAACCTGGCAAGTGGTTGTGCGGACTGGGCAAACCTCCAATTTGTGCGGACTGGGCAAACCTCCAATTTGTACATAAATTGGAAAAATGTAAGAACAATTTAGTAACGTCTAAGTACAGTGAGATCAGCTGTGTGACACATTTGGTTAGATTTGCCAGTTTGTGTCTGTTACTCTCGAAAATGTAGCTTTGACGGACTTGTAGAGGTACAGTTTGTTCAAATATATATAAGTAAATGAATGACTGCATGCAGCTCTCCATCACTGTGAAGACGCCGATGCCATCTCGGAAACGTAAAAAGTAGATGATGAGGTGATGCACTTTAGGTTAATTTATTTGTTAAATACAATAGGCTGCTTAGGCATATCCATTACATATTCTGTGCACATATGTCGGTCTATAACTGTGCATGTGGGATTTCTTTTAGTAGTTTGGATATATTGCTTGAACTGCACTCCAGAGCCGCGGAGCTTCTGAAAATAATTTGTCGTCACCTCTCACACAAAGTCGGCCGCGTTAGATAACATGTGATGGTGAATAATAGTCCATGTCCACTGTTCCAACGCGTTTGCAGGCCAATTCGCACTGGCCGCAATACCTTGCCCCAGATGGCTGCTAATGAGCATATACCCTGTGGGTGTTTGTTTTCCAGCGGGGGAGGGCTGTGTTGACTTCCCTTCGTTAACCTTTTTTAATTTAACATGAAACCGACCAAAATATTTTTTCTCACTCATGGGCAAAATAAAAACACACGTTATAATGAGCACTTTGCTAGCAGGCAACGTATTTCTGTGGCATTGCAATATAAAACAAACAACTCAATGCTAAATGAAGCCCGCACACTTAACAACATAGAGCAAAATAAAAAATCTGACCAACAAAGTCACCAACAATTTCCAGCATCCTGAAATCCTTGTGCTTGTTCCCGCTACAATTAGCTTTTCCTCCAGTTGGCAGCTAATTGTTTCACATGTGCCAATGCAATACAACCATAGACCAACAAGGAGGGCTGTCTCTTGTTTATGAAAGACTACTTCCATTGGATAAAGCCAGATTCATTTGCATAATATTGACCATGTCACAACTTCTTGATGAGCTGGAACAACTCAAACTGCTGTGCGGTCCTCTCAAGATGCTTTTCGCAATCGTCAAAAATGTCTTGACACTATTCATAGAAAATGACTTGTATCTGTCGGAGGCAGCGGGCACGCCAGAAGAGAGGACATCAGGGCTTGACATTGGCACCCGCCCACCCGCCAAATGCGGGTAGACATTGGCGTGTGGCGTTCTATATACCTATACACAGGGATTTTCTTGAGTCCTAAACTCAAAAGCAACAGCCGTCTCAAAATCTCACACCGCCTGTGTGTTGATATGGTAACAAGAACATTGCGTAACAAAAATAGACAGCAATAATATTGACTGTGATTAATTGTAAAGCTGATGGCGGATTTCATATTTCTTTTTAATAACATGTTGATAGTTCTAGGTTATGTTAAGAATAAATACATTGCTTGCATATTTTCGTTGATGTTAGTGGGGATATTGTAGCGTGCATTAGTGAAGTGTACATGGACAACAAGGCGGATTTAACATTATAATAGTTGTCTTTTTCAATTGTGTTGCCATATTATATAAAGTATTTCAGAGGGCTGACCGATAGAGTGGGGTACCACCTTTGCCTAATAGTGACTGAACCAGTGAACTAGACTAAGATGTACAGTAGCACACCACAGTCAAATATTATCAAATAAAACGTAATTCCCCAACAACAAAATGGTGGCTAGTGAAATGCTGAGTGGCTAGTAACTAGCCACAATGGCTGGTGAGCAAAAAAGTTAACGTGAAGTGCTGATGGAAATCCACCATGTGGTGGCCCACTTGCAATGTTTAGCTAGTATATTTATAGGACTTGAGACATTGATAACGCATTTTTAGTACAAGCCCTATCATCAGGTGTTTTTGTCTTTTTGTTCATTAATATTCTAGACAGAGCACAGATACATTCAAATGAAGTTAATTCAGAGTTACACACCATCGAGCCCAGCTTCAAGGCCTGTGTGATCCTAGTGAACCCAAGTGTGCTGAGATGTGCTAGCAACAACAAGGAATGCTTTTGTACTGTGACAACCAGTGTCCATGGAGTCTGTATAAGTCTATTCCACAGTGAAATTGAAACTACAAAGGACAAACCTTCAATGTATGCAGTAATGAACCCATATTTTCACGGATTTAAAATTACGTCTGCCTCAGCTTTGGGCTCATTCTTATAAAAGATTATATGGGAATTTACCCATATTACCTTAGAGATTAACAATATGACTAAAGCTAAAAACAAGGTTGATACCTTGACAATATACAGTCATGGCCAAAATTATTAGTACACTTTATTAAAATATCACACCAATTCAGATCTTTTGTTATTTCTTTGGTTCTAATTTGAATAAAACCCTGAAAATCTTGACAATTTATTAAGTTTTAGCTTATTCTACATGCATATCCTAAAATGGTTCTGACTATATTATTGGCACTTTCTATAAGTAGTAGAATAATAATTTTAAGTGGTGATCCTCCTTTACATAGGAATTCAACTGCAACATCTTTACAGCTTAATGTGTGAGATCGTAATATGTGGAGAAAATTAAATGACTGACCTCAATAGTCCTATGATGTACAGCTCTGGAAAATAATAAGAGACCACTGCACTTTCCTTTCCAAAAAAGATGAAAAGGAAGGTTTTGAGTGAGGAACAGAATGGTTAAAATTAAGAGACCACTGCAAATTGTAATGTTTCTGTTCCTCACTCAAAACCTTAATTTTCTACTTTTGTAGAAAGGAAATAAGAAGCTGTATTCTGTATATCAAAATGAGATCATGTCATTCTATTTCTGTTGTTCAGTTTTTTTGCATTTGTTCTAGAGTGGCAGAAATAATATACATTAGTTATAGATTCCATTTGAGAAAATATACATAAACATTAATATGACACAGTGGTTTTCTGCATTTAGGGCAGTAACCGAAAAGTCACTTATTCAAATTCCTGACCTGATATTGTAATACTTGGGGATCGTGATCTTGAACAAGACACATAAGCCATATTGCTCCTGTTTGCGTTGGACAAAGTGTTTGCTCAACAGACCAAAATGTTCATTTGAAAAAGCTGAATAAAAATGATCAACTATAATAAAAAACTATATGATATGATTAGTCAAGCCAACCAAGCATAATGTAAATACCATGGCAAAAGGGAACATTTGATTTGTAATTAGTCATAGGAGGACTACTAAATTCGCAAGTTTGAACAAATCAACTTTGGAATAATTGTAGTTATGCAAAGCAGGTGGAGGACTAAGTGTTGTAATGTGATGCCATGTTCTGCTGTTATTCACCCTTGAAGAAATGGAGCAGAATGACTGATCAATCTCATATTCCCTTTCCTTTCCATTCTCCCTTTGTGGTTCACATAACAATCCACGCAGTCACAGGCTAATTGACATTTCTCATGCACTTGCTTCTTTCTCTAGGCAAGTTGCAGATTTACTTCTTAGTTTTCTTACCTCTGAGAGCACATATCAATCAGCAGTCTCTGGCAGACAGTATGTTTGACTTTACTATGAGGGTCCAGAGAGGAGGCACTAAAGGCAACGTCCATCATTAACCTTTTGATCCTATCCAGGGATGCACATAGGTAGATTGATCACCCATGGAAGGTCACAAGCAGCATTGATCACTTCTCCCATTGTTAAAGTCCAAGTAATAATTTGAGAGCCCACAAGTGTTAATTTTCCTGTGGCCAGAAATCCATGGTTTCTTTGGTAATTAACTAATTACTGCTAATGCAATTCAAGTTTTCAGAAATTGTGGATTAACAAACTGTATCTTTGCTTTCATAGCATTTCTAAACCATCTGAAATGAAGTGCTTAAACCGGAGTTTCTTTTGACATGCTTTTAAGAGGGAGCCACTTTAAAGCATTTTAGCAATTTGAGACAATTAATGTCAGTCAGAATTCTTAGCTGTGCAGCAGCTGGTTTCAAATGGACCCCACTTTTACAGGATCATTGGTTGGGCTGTGAATCTGAAGGAAATTAGAACCAAAGAGCATCTACAGAGGTTTGCTATGAAGTGTTCAGACTGTGCAGTAAACAAGAAGACTTTGAAAAAGAGAATAATCACCTGAAGAACAGATTCAAACAAAGGGACTATCCAAACGAGTGGTTGAACAAGGCATGGGATAGATTTTGCAATGTTATCCAGATGAGCATACACAAACAATTCCTACAAAGAACACCAATGAGTCAACACAACATTTCCTCCAATATTCCCCATTGGAAGAGGATTTGAAAGGATAATAAAAGAATACTGGCATGTACAGAACAAAGACCCTAGATTATCAACTTTGTTCAGATGCCAGTCCCCAGATTGTACAAATGTCCACCTAATATTAGACTGTGGTTAAAGATTTGCCAGAACCCAAAGCTGAAATTCCTCGACTATGTCCAAGATGGCAATTACAAACAATTACACTGTTAACCATGTCATTTTGGGAACAAACCTAGACACAGTGTAATCTAATTCAAATACACTGGCATTGAACTAGAATAACAACTCTGCCCCTTTGAGATTCTGTGGCACTATCAGAAACATTTTGGGCCACAACTGTGGTCCAACCAACATGAACAACCTGGAGCAATTCTGCCAAAAATAATAGGACAAAATCACTAACACTGTGTGCACACTGTGTATTAGTGTAGGAAGCGATCCGTCTGGAGAATACATAACATCAAGCTACTCTACCGCAATGCGTTTTTTAACTACAAGAGTCTCCAGGCTTCTTTGAAGCACACAATGTCCTTGGCCACAATATCTACTATGGCATGCATGTCACCATACAATATGACATCAATAAATCAATTTTATCTCATTGTATACCGTGTATTTCACTGCAACACTATCAAAAAATGGCAGGGGACAGAAATAGGCATGAAACTCGCAAGGTCAAGCCAATATTTTTTTAACATTTTTACCAAAATGGGATCAAAGGTTTTAAAAGTTTGCATGTCCAAGGCTTACTCTCCAAAAATTCAAAGTACAGTTGTGACCAGACAGGCCACGTGGATCCAACAAATGCAGTGGGCGATGTCTTTTAATTGTCATAATACAACGCACAAAGCCAATGTGTTTTGGGCTATATCACTGTCAATTTTTCCTTAACCGCCTGAATCTAAGATCAGCAGTCTGGGTCCACATTCAGGTCCTTTCTTCTGATAGATAGGGCCAGCTGGGGGAAAAGGAGAGAGGGCAGAATACAGGACATGCTCAGTCAGGTTAATGGGTATTTACATGGGGAGGTAAATAGTTTGCTCAGATGAGCTCAGCTCCTGTCATCGGTGGATTGTAAGGAGGAAACAGGTGCCATTTGTGACAGGCAACGCTGTTTTGTTGAGGAAATGGCCAACATAGCATGACAAGACAGGCGGAATACAAGACCTGCACAGAACAAGGACCTGAGAGAAAAGGGGAGAGGAGGAAATTGTGTTGGAGAGGAGGAAATTAATTCAAATCGGATGGTATACCCTTGGGCAGTGTTAACCCATTAAAATATATTCAAGAGAGGAATGTGTTATTAAAAATGACTAATTGTCAAAATCACATGCACAGGACCAATTTCCTTTTAATAGTTTTCGGGTGTCACTATATTTAACTCCAGTGTCACAGCTATTTTGTGAATGACTGAATCATTATATTTCTTTAGCATTAATCAAAGTTGTCGTAACAAATCACCAGTTCAAAATCAACTTTCAAAACTATTCCTTAATTGATTTAACTCCTATAGTGAAGCAAAGGGCTTAAATGGTGCATTTCTGTTAAAGGTCAGTTTTCTCCTAAGTGGTCAGTTGGTTTTTCAGTATTAATCTGCTCAGTGATCCACAGATAGCACTGCCTGAGTGTCACATTTCCTCTTTCACAAAAAAAATGAAATTCCCTTAACTGGGCCGCCTGTAAAAATTCCAAATTGAACACTTTATTTTATAGTGGACTACTTTTGACTGGGTGCGATAGGCTCAAAACGAGTGCAGTATACAGTGAATATGGTACCATTTGTGATGCAGTCAATGTTCCACCTGAGGAGCCTTGTCTGTCAGTCACACATTGATACTGCGGAGATGCTCAGATGGTCCTTATGGCTATGAAGCCCAGCAGTGTGTGCCGCTTCCCCTAATATCACGCTCTACATCACATTCCACATCATACAGCCTGGTCAAACTTGACCTAAGTGCCACTCATAACAAAAAGTACACCAACTTGAATCAAGTGATGTAAGTCACGACCCTATAGGAATATGTCGGAGAGATGCAACCTCACTTGAGGAATGCTGGTTTAGAAGCCGCACCTTCAAGTACTTCTCAACAGCTCTCTCATCTTCTCCATATTTCCCACTGAAATGTACTTCAACCCTAGTGCACTATAGTTATAAGTAACCCATGAAGGCACAGTATACATTTTGCCTCTGTAAATATCCTGACTAACCTCAAAATCCGATTTTACCTTGCATCTAAGTCAGGCAAATATCACAGTATCGATTTATTGTAGTACTGCATGTCTTTAAAAGCTCCCAGGCCTTCCCATGCCCTTAAGGGTTCCAGTGACGTTTACACTGCAATAACCAGAGCCTCTTGGTTTGTGCTGCAATAAACAAAAATATTGACAAAAATATTCATTTAATACCCGTTTTCCAGTGGCTGTTGAAGAGATGATAAATAGATCCAGAAAAGATAATAACAAAAGGAAAACTCTTATTTTGGTTGACATAAGAGATTACACAAAATTCTCTTTGTGACAAAAGTGTTGTAAAACTACTATAATTGGATAGGATTTTGGAAAGAGAGGTTTTAGTGTTTTTTGTCCAATCAGAAGGATGAATGGGCATTAGCAGAATTTATTTTCATCTTTCTCATCCCAACGTTGCAATGCATTTATTGGTGGAAAATAAATGTTGTGCCCAGGTCATTCCAAAGTAGCCTACCTCTCTGACTGTACTCTAATCTGGCGGCAAAGGATTGAATTGACTGGGCTCACTATGGCTACTTTCCTGTTACAAATTACAGGTAGACAAATATTCTTACTCCCATATCTTACATTTCAAACTGACTTTTGCATCCATGTCAATTAAATTGCTCGAACAATAACCACAGATTAATTATGTCGCTAGCTAGCTACAAAATGTTGTGAGAGTTATATTCACACAAGATTGATTTATTTTCCATCTGATTACCAGTAAATACTGTCGAAACTGATTTTATTGGACAAATACTTAGCATTTGATTTGTTTCAAAGTTGTTCAACTAATTTAATCTCACAGTGTGTGAATGTCTTTTGCATTAATTCAAGACCTGTGTCTGCTACAGATTGTGTCATTGACCAATTTGAAAATAGAATCATCCAAATCCAATAATGTCCATCAGTGATGCCTATAGGTTAATTAGGCATTACTTTTGGTTTTTAAGGTAGGTAAGATGTCTCACGTACCGGCGGCGAAGGCACAGACGAATGGCAGGCAGAGTAGTCGGAGACAGGCGGGAGGTCGGTAAACATGCTGACGGCAGAGGTACAGTCAGGGACTGGGTAGAATAGTCGGGGGCAGGTGAGAGGTCAGAGTAACGGCGAGGAACAGAAGTACAGGCAGAATGGTCGAAAACGGGCAAACGGTCGGAACACGGAAAGGCAGAACAAGGAACTGGAAAACGCGAGATATGGCATGTAAACATGAACCATTGATCTGGCAGGGAAGGAGTGGCATTGAGTCGTACTTGAATGCTTGGTGATGAGGTGACTGGGGACAGGTGTGTGACTCGGTGATTGGTGACAGGTGTGATTAGGTGCGCACTGAGATTCTGGAGCGCGGGCGCCCTCTGCTGCGCGCTTGCGGAGGCGGGGACGTGACAGGTTTTACTAAAACATAAGGGCATTATTTTGACTAAAATGGCTCACTATTTCATGAATGATTATCTAGCTAGACTGTATAATGATTCAAATTATAAAAATGTGACAAAAAAGGTCAGTTATTTAGTCAAAATAATTAAGAATAGGCTAAATAAAAAAATGATGTCAAACTGGCTGCAACAACAGCATTGGAAAATTCTAATAACATTCCCCAAATTCCCATTTTCTTCCAGAGATTGTTTACATTGTATTCCCTCTTGATTCCAGGACTATTCAAACCTAATTTCTGGAAATGTTCTCAGTCATGTTCCTGGCGCAACGACAAAAAAAAAAACTTGCCATTTTCAGTGGGGTCGGTGATGCTATGCTCCTCAGAGCACCTGGCACTTTGGATTTAGGTCACAGTGGGTTAGACACTGCTGACCGGGCTGCTGGCTGTGATGAATGACTAGACTCGAGGGCCAGTGGTATTCTCCCCTTTATGTCAAGGCCTGTCAAATCACAGATGCTTCTCTAGGACACATTTAGCATCACTCAAACCGTCCGGAAGGTGGATAGTGGATCATGCGTTTGAGCTTAGGCTCACCTGTGGGACTGATATCATCAGCTTACGAGGTGTTCTTAACATCAGAACTTGCAGATCTCACAGTCAAGCCTTGAATAGTTGTAAAAATCTCCACTTACTGCTACTGTGCCATTTCTACCTAAAAATTATAATAAATAAGATACAACCAAAAGAATGTGTCTCTAAATAGTGGTAGTATAATAGAATGTTAAACCATTTGAGTAAAAGGAAGTGTAGAGTAATACATTTCAAAATCAATCCAATGCAGAGATTTTCTTCTTGGCATGTAAACTTAATTGATATTGTAGGTGGAAGTATTTTTTGGGGGAAATTAAAGGACCTCAGTACTTTAATCTAAACATTCACACATAAAAATGAACACTGAATATAATTACTAATTATACTTAAATCGGACCTGATTATACTGAATTGCTTTTGGCTTTCTCTTTTTGGTCAGAGAGGAGAATGCAAGGACAACAAATTAAAATGTTAAGGTAATCACGATTAGAAAAACAAGCAACTCTTAACCTATCTTCACCTTTGCTAGGTAACCAACTAACTACTACTGCTGCTGCTTTCTAGATATAGGATATTTACAGTGAATTAATTTATTACATTTCTGAAAAGTTAAGGAGTGATTGACATATTTTTAGGGGATAACGAGTCAATTTACACATAGAACAAAGAAAAATGTGTTACTTTTTGTCAGCACAAACACACATTTTTGGATTAGATTCAACTTTATTGTCATTGAACTTTATTGTCAGTACAAGTACAGCATAATGAAATGCAAGTTAGCATCTAACCAGAAGTACAAATAGAGGGCAGAACATTTAAAAGTATTTAGAAGTATTTAGTATATGTAAATATGTAAGTGAAATGGGCAGATGTGCAATGAAGGCAAATGCAGTGCAAATGACAATACTAAATGTTCAATTAAGGCAAATAGAGTAGGAAGGAATGCAGGAAGTTTCAAATATTAGGTATAATGTATGTTACAAGTGGGATAATAGGTGTATGGGTACAAATTTCAATTTCTAAATGACATTCTAGATGTGCAAAGGAGGCAAGAAGTTATTTAGTAGGGTAGTATGAGCAACCAGGATACAGAGATTGCAGCACTAAGGTCCCTGAGGTAGACGGGTGTAAAATCTGTGTGGCATGGATGTGAAGGCTCCCTGATGATCCCGCGTGCCCTGCACAGACACCGCTTGCACTGGAGGTCTACAATGGCAGTAGGCTGGGCACCAGTGATTAGCTGGGCCGTTTTCACCACCCGTTGTAGGGCCCTCAGGGCAGCGGTAAAAGTTATTTAACCTCCTCAGAAAGTGCAGGTGCTGCTGCACCTTTTTGACTAGAGCTGAGGTATTGAGGGTCCTAAAGTGGTCCTCGGAGATGTGGACACCCAGGTATTTGAAGCTGGGCATCCTCCAACTCAGCGCAATCCATGAGAACTGGGGCATGACTGCTGCCTTCAGACTTACTGTAATCCACAATGAATCCACAATGAGTTCTTTGGTTTTCTTTGCGTTAAGGGCCAGGTTTTTGTCAGCGCACCATGCTGCCAGGTGCTTGACCTTTTCCCTGATTCGTCATTGTCACTAGTTAAGCCTACCACCGTGGTGTCATCTGAAAATTTGACAATGGTTTTGGAACACAGCACACAGCCTTGTGGTACACCGGTGTTCAGGATGAGGTTGGAGGAGGTGAAGTTGTCTAACCTGACAAACTAGTTGTCTGTTGGTTAAAAAGTCCAAAGACCAGTTGCAGAGAGGGGGTGACTTTGAATGTTTGAGCTGATGTCTATGAATACCATTCACACATACTGTAGGTCTTGGTTTTGTCCAGTTGGGTCAGAGCAGAGCATAAAGTCGTGGAGATAAAATACTCAGTGGATCTGGTACTGGTATGGATCTAGTGTTGGGGGGGAGGCAGGACTTCAGGCGGGCCAGAACTAGTCTTTCATGATTGTGGGGATGAGTGCAACCAGTCTGAAGTCATTCAGGCTAAACGCGGTCGACTGTTTCGGCACTGGCACAATGGTTGCAATCTTGTAGCACATTGGGACAACCGTCTGGGCCAGTGACAGGTTGGAAATGTCAGTAAAGACCTCAGCGAGCTGCCCAGAACATGCACTGAGCACACACTCAGGGACGCCATCACGACCAGCAGCCTTGCGTGCATTCACCCTGCTCCTTGCAAACGACATTTCTGAGGTCTGAAGGGGAGGATGTCTGGAGGGGATTTAATGGCTGGCTGGCTTTTTGCTGTCCCTGTCGAAGCATGCATAGAACCTGTTTAAATCGTTGGTTAAAAATATATCGCTGGCTGTGGGGGTAAGTAGTCAGTGATGGATTGGATGCCCTGCCACATACGTCAGGTTTCGGAGTTGTTGTCGAAGGGCTCCTCAATCCAAAGTTTGTGGTCATTTGTAGCCATCTTTATGCCCCTTTTCAGGTTGGGCCTGGATGAGCTGTAGGCCTTCGCATTGCTGAATCTAAAAGCAGCGTCATGTACCTTTAGCAGTTTTTGGACCGCTCTGTTCATCCACAGCTTCTGGTTGGGGACGGTCTTTATTAGTTTATTTTGCTGCAGATGTTGATGTAATCCATAATGGAGGACGCATTTGTTTCAATGTCCGTGTGGGAGTCAAGGGTGGCTTGAGTGGCAAACAAACTCCAGTCTGTGTTTAAACTAGTGCTGAAGAAGTGAGTCTGACCCTTCTGGCCACACTTCAACTGTCCTCACTGATGGTTTCACACATTTAATGAGGGGTAAATTCTTGAGGAGCAGGAATAGAGAGAGATAGTCAGATTGACCCAGGTGGGTGAGGGATGGGTTAGTGGCTTTGTAAGCCTCTGGAATGATTGTGTACACAGAGTCCAGTGTATTGTCTCCTCTGGTTGGGCAGGACACATTTCGGTGGAATTTGGAAATAACGGTTTTCAGATTTGAATGATTGAATGATTGTCTACTGCACATAATTGGCACTATAGACTACTGGTTAGAAGGGATCATTATCTTGTCATAATTAATGCTTTTAACAATGTATGAAAACAACTACTGTAGTTGCAAGTTTTCCATGATACTACATTAATCAACAACCTGCACATTTTCGATCAATGGAGTTCAATGTCCCTGTAAGAAACATTGCTATTCTGAAAAGTAGATCTGCACTGTTATTGTTTATTCACTTCTATGTACGCTGTGTTTTGCTATGGAGTAATCATGTAATATCTGTCTTCCTCCTCCACAACATTGAATATCCATCTTCCAATGAAAAATAACATAGATTAGTTGTGAAGAGGTATCTAATTTCCTAGTATTGTATGAACAATGTTTGAATAAGGCCCAAGGTTAAAATTCTCAGGTCAAATCTGGACTATACATGTAGGTGATTTTTTTATGATTAACGGCTTATTTAGGCTGGTGGCAAATTTGGGACAGCCACTCAAACTGAACTGGGGCAAGGCTAGTTCACATTAGAAACAGGAAACAACCTCCATTCAAACATTTTCTCTGCAATGCTGTTGCTTATTTCTTCTGGGGAAGAAAGGTTAGTAGTCATGAACCAGACTGAGGCTCAGTCTCGCTCCGGTCTCAGCTAATCCGTGCTGTAAGCGCACTAATCCTTGACATGGAGAGTTATGCTAGCCTCTGTGGTGTATTGAATCAACAAGTAATAATATTGTTGAAGGGCTTATGATTCTGCATTTTGGTTTACCTCCTGCTAAAAAATTGAGGGGAAAAAGGAAAGTAGGAGGCTCCTTGCAACATCAATAAATAGGATTATCTATGGGTGTTATTCCTTTGGTAAATATCAAAGTTGACCAGTTACTGTGACTTTTTTTTCCAAAGTGGAGGTCACTAGAAAAACCTTTTCTGATATCAGTGGTTCAATAAGAAGCTGTGAAGGAAGGAGGGTGATGCTGACAGAGTGTCATGAATACAGATTTGCTTTTTGAAATGTCCCTTTGCACATTGGAATAGTTGTCACACTTGTTATGCCGTTATCCATCCGACACTTTGTCAGTCAGTATTTCTACTGGTCAGTCATGTAAAACATGCTAAGCTGAAATGTAATCTGACCAACATCACTGAAAGTTAAAGACCTAACAGTATTATTAAATCAATGTCCCATGTTGAGTAATTGATATTGTAACGTAATGATAAAAATGGGCAACAAATCCAGGCACATTGATAAGATACTTCAAAAACCACCATCGAACAATTGTACCACCAAGTACTCCCCCTAGGGGCGTGTTGTCAAACTCAATTTGACCATACGTCTGCTTTAAATTGTCTTTCAATTTCTTGTAAAAACCTAGAAAATCTAATGAAGAGAATTTTTAACAAATCAGTCAATTAGTGAATTGACAAAAATTATTTGATGGCCGAAAAGTACCATTTTAGTCTCATCCGACCAGAGCACCTTCCTCCATACATTTTTGGAGTCTTCCACATGCCTTTTTGCAAACGCAATGTGCCATTTTGTTTTTTGCTGAAAGTAATGGCTTTCTTCTGGCCACTCTGCCATAAAGCCCAACTCTATGGAGCGTATGGCTTATTGTCGTCCTATGTACAGATACTTCAGTCTCTGCTGTGGAACTCTGCAGCTCCAACAGGGTAACTTTGGAAACTTCCTTGGTTTTCAAGGCAGTGTTTGGTTAGTGGTGCCTCTTGTGTAGGTGTTGCAGCCTCTGTGGCCTTTCAAAAAAGGTGTGTGTATGTTCTGACACATCATGTGATACTTAGATTGCACACAAGTGGACATCATTTCACTATTTATGTGACTCCTGAAGGTAATTGGTTGCACCAGAACTTTTTATGGGCTTCATAACAAAGGGGGGGAAAACATATGCACATGCCAATTTTCAGTTTTTTATTCCTACAAAAATGTTTTATGTATTTATTTTTCTCATTTCATTTCTCCAACTTAAGACTATTGTGTTCTGATCCATCACATACAATTCTGATTTTAAAAACATTGAACTAAAGGCTGTAATGCAACAAAATAGGTAAAAAGTCAAGGGGGGTGAATACTCTTGCAAGGCACTGTATAATCTAAATCTCTATATATAATCTGTATATAAATATGCTATTCTGAAGTACCTTTTGATCTAATTGGATAATGTATTTTTACCCTTAAAACTCCATGAGTTCAAGGGTTGTGCCCTACAAATCGGCATGACGTCATCAGTTCTATTAAAAATCACTCTGTGTTACTAACCGACGGCCTTCATCCCCCGTGTCCATTGCACTGGCCAATCCTCCGAAATAAAGCATCCATGTATTGCATTGCAAAGGGTTTGTTGAATGCAGTTGTTTAAAGTCAAAGTTGCTGGAAGAGAAGTCATGATGACACCAGTAGCACACCAACCATTCCCATGTTTCATGATCTGAAGTGAAATCGATCGATCATCTGCAACCACCCACACAGAAAGCTGTTGAAATTGTCTCAGGGAAGCTTGAATGTGTGCTTGTTGTCCTTACCAGAGTCTTGACTTGACAGCAGTCTTATGTCAGAAGTGACTTCACTTGGAATATGTGTCTCTTGATGGCCACTGGCATGTTGGAGATGTGTGCGCTTCAATGATAATTTCAACTTGAATTTCAAATCTACCAGGCACTATGGAAAATCATGGAAATCTTTCCACCTTGAGTTTATATTTTTTCCCAATAATATTGTGAATGCATTTTATTGGTGATAGACTCTTACATTGTTTAGAGGTATATTAAAGAGAGAATGCATTCCATATAAAGTTTCTTGTGGCTTTTATGGACATAAAAATGAAATGTCCATAAAAATGAAATGTCCAAGGAATGGTTTATCTTAATGTTATCTGAACTACATGGGGCATTTATTAGATTTTAGACTACGTCATCCCCCAAATTTATCTGAGAGATAGGGGAATCTTATGAACCTTATAAATACACTGAAACATTACAACAGTCAGTGTCTGGGTTAAATTGCCATTACTGGCATGGTAATTATATGAACATACTGTATGATCAGTATTTGAATTAAGTAAAATTAGTTCAGACCGAAAACTACCCATATTACTTGGACCACTCACTGGAGAACAATGCACCACAATACTCAAACAAGGGCATTCTGCTCCTCTTGGGTAGCTCAGTGCCATCACATGATTGTTTATACTGTTAGCTTCCTGTTCCGGTGATGTCCTAGAACAAAAGTTATGCAACCAGAAAGTCAGGGGAGAGCCATCTTTATTCAGCATGAGATGTCTGATGTTAACACAGTACATATTTTCTCTGTCTTTCCAAAGAATACAGGATGTTCCACAGTACTTATACCGAATACAAGGGAGGCGGCCAATGGTCAAACCCAGCCAAATACCCTCCAATAAGAAAGACCCTTGTATGGGATGTTCCAGCATATGGTCAATGGTCCTATCCCTCAAGCCTGTGACAATCACATGGGCAACTCCTAGCAGGAGGCATGGACAGGACGTGTGTCCTATCTATACACCTCTGCTCAGAGTTAGTCAGTACATCTATGTTGTGTTTAGTTTCTCAAGCCTACTTTCTCTCAATGCGATACTGCTAATAACAATATTAACACCAATCCCCATAGGCAATGAGCAAGGTAGACAGTAGAGATCCCCCAACTGATGGAAACAGGAAAAGGAACCAAACATTGGAAACAGGGGTGGTGGGAGGGTTTGCACCCTCTTGGTAGTGAGACAATCAGCAATTCAGAACAGAGATACCTGACAATTAAATAGTCAGCATGAAATCTCATTGTGATAGGCGCATCCTGAGGTCAGCTGATGTGTCACTGGGCCAATGACCACTCAGGTTTCCTGTATAAACTGGCTGGGCTAATTAATTAAAGGGAAAAAGATTAAGGAAGCATGCGCCTCGACAGAGCAATTCACCAAGCACATAGAAGTGATTCATGGAGTATACTATAGGTGCTTGTCTGCAACTGCAAACAATCAAAATAAAGTTATTATTGCCCAACAATAACACAATAAAGGCTTACCTGCAACCACAAATCAAAAGTGAACATTACAAAACACTATAAAGGTCGGTTACAGCTTGTGGGTGTGACAACACAAATGTCAAACAGATGTTTTATAGTAGCGTCCCTACACAATTGAATACAACATCTAGAGTAAAATAAAATAAAACTGTTACAATGTATTTACATACCTCGAGGGACAGTACCCATCAAAACATTCACCATTAAAACCATTTATTTACAAAAATAGTTTAGAAATGTACCTTACCAACAGCTTCAGCAAAGGTGCACGAGGACTTGCAACAGTGATGTTTACCCTGAATATGTTTAACGTCTGTGTTTATTTGATATGTGAATACACAAACATTTCCACTGTGTTCAACTACAGTCGCAGTCCAAACCGTTGTCTGGTAGTGTATATATTTATTAGCTAGTAAAGTCACAATTATGTAACAGAGGCAATAGCACAGTTAAACTTACGCAATTTCAAAGTAGTTAAAGGGGCACTTCACCCTGGGGGGACTTTAAGTGATGTGTATTATATCTGGGAGATGTTTAGGGATATGACATTAGTTTCACACATAACTGGCCACAATTAGCTTAGAATGTTTTTTTGTGCACCACACTGCAGTATGTCTACTGAGGCAATGATACAAAAGTTACAATTTCCAGTGCAATTTTTTTCACAGCATGTACCACAATTGGATTCCCCAATGTTGTGTCCTCACTGTAAAAGAACATTTGTTTTTCACATAGATAATCGTCAAGTCAATGTTTTATCAAATCACATTAGTTGCGGAGAGCAATATAACCAGATTATGAGGCACACATGCTAGCTCTACCCTACACTCCCTGAGTGAGAGTGTTTCCTGTTTAGAGAGACAGTCCAACAATAATTCTTAAAACGATTTATTAACATAAACAAATTGGAGATATTCACCATTATTCCCCTTTAAGGTTTACTATACAGATAACTAGACAACAGAATAGGTGAATATAAATTAATAAGTACAAGTGTATGTATTGGATTTAAGTGTGTTTGTGTGAGTGTGCATGTGTGTGACATTTTACTCTGAATGTGGGGAGCAGAGGAGATGACAGGGTCATAGGTAAATCTGGATAAGATAAATTAAGGATAGAAAAAAATTACAAAAAAAACAGGTTGTGCCTTAATTGTTGTTAACAAAGAGGCAAAGATATTGCATGTTCACTCGGATAGAACAAACCATGTTTTTATGGCTAGCCAACATGTCTCATTAGGAGGCCTCTTCCTATACCGATTTGCAGGGGATTAGGACCTGCTCCGAAGTCAGCGGTGCCCCCTGGGCCATCAAAGTTATAGTCGATATCCAGATCAAGATGAGTGGCTTATTTTCTGATCTTCGTTCTTCATAATGTTACAAAAGGAGAAATCGGTATTGAAATAAATGCGCACAATGGTATCATTTGTCAGTTTGACTGCCACTATCAGCTCCAGACAAAATTGTTTCATTACATGCACACATCAACAACTACTTCAACCTCTAGCATGTCCTGTTGACTCCGAAGTTCAAGGTTATGACTTTAGGAAGAAATACATTTGACTGTGTTGTGACTTCTGTTGAGGCCTTGTTGCACAGTAGGAAACATTACAATAATTACAACATACAGTGCTTCCACCATAGCTATCAAACAGTGAACAGGTTTGCCTTGCATTTTGGTATATTGTGGAGAAGGAAAGTATAGGAAAGTACATTTTCAAAACATGAACTTTTTTACAATGGGACTTCAATTTGAGGGGGAAGTTTGTCAGGGACTCGTTGCGGCAAAGCCACTAGACCACTGCTCTACTTAAGTACCAGCTGCTCAGCTACCTAATCTCACACCACCCTCTCCTTGAATGGAAAAGCAGCATCATCAATTACTGTACTACCTTTCTCCAGCTTTATTTCCTTCCCTTGTGTTCACTGAGTTGTGGCCCCATTCATTTCTAAGCCTGTAAAAAGCCTCGTGCAGTTAGCTTCAAATTGAAGACGGTCTCTTTCTTTCAATACAGCTAACGGTGTTCAGCCCCTAACTGTCTCCTGTCAGGTCATATCAAAAGGACCTTCCCCTGTTGAAGTAATTTACGATATGGATGGTGAGAAGACCTTCACTCTCCAAACTCATAATTTACTGCATTTTGTTATCCAATTCCGACATGCTGAGAAGAGGTTCTAGAAATGCCTTGATCTCTGAGAGTTGACGATCATACAGAAACTGGTGCTTTTTCAACTAACTTGCTAATTACATTTTTTTTCTGTTAGAAAACAAATACAAAACAGTTACAATACAGGTCAATGACAAAAAAGACAACACAACAGCACGCTGCACTACACAACACACACTTGCTAGTGCCTTATGGGAATGTAAAGCAGCAATAAGTAGGCATTCATTGCAATTCAGTATGCAAACAAGGCTGAAACAAGCTGCAGTACTTTACAACAGCTGCCAGGCCAAAATTACTAATCTAATATACTATAGGTGACAACCTAACTAATGGCAAACCTAGCATATACTGCATGAGGCCAATGTTGGCTTAATTGTACCATAATGAAGAACTCCTTGAAACTAAAGTATTGTACTCACCTATTGATTTCTCCCCCTTCAGCCGAGAGCTGCTGGGTATACTATTTTAATTTTGTGGTGAGGCCAATGTCAAAATTGTCATTTTTGGTTGTAAAGAAATCCCTGATAAATCCTTGAATTAGTGTTATGTTGGTTAAACTTGCAATATATAGTGCATGGTATTCTGTTACCAACTAAATTGCTCTGAAATATTTTTCCATAACAATATGTTTTAGAGCTATATAAAACTGGCGGAGGAAGGCAAAAGATAAAGGTCAGCAAGTGACGTGTTAGAATGAAGCATAATGCTTTTGGGATTCACCTTCCACCTACAGTGGGGAGAACAAGTATTTGACACACTGATTTTGGTAATGCAAATTAATTATCTAAAAATCATACAATGTGATTTTCTGGATTTTTGTTTTAGATTCCACCTCTCACAGTTGAAATGTACCTATGATAAAAATTACAGACATCTACATGCTTTGTAAGTATGAAAACCTGCAAAATCAGCAGTGTATCAAATACGTGTTCTCCCTACTATATATTGGTTCACATGCATTATTTTAGATCAGAAAATCCATGTATTCTAGTTTGCTAATGACATTCCTATAACTGGATTGACTACTGCATTTAAAAAAATGGGTCTTCTTTATTTTTAACAAACAGCTTGTTCAAATATAACTGAGTAAGGAACCATCCATCATGATATAAAAAGTTTAATTTAGGTCAAAAGCATTAGAATAGTTTATTCTATGCATATACAGTATATCCTTTACAAATTAGTCTGGTGGTTTGATCATCCAAACTGTTAGAAATCAGCCGTTTCGTATGGCCGTATAGTGGTTGAAATAATGACCGCGTACCCGGTCGACATGGGAGAGAGTAATTCAATGGATAAACAGATGTTCTTTTGTTATCTAAACATAAACAAGCATACACTGATATAATTCAGCTAAACTTTGGTGCCCATTTTTTGGGCTAGTTAAAGTCAATGTTAAAGTTGAATGTTTTTTAGCCATTGATTGTAAAATTGGCACTGTCAAGCCAAAACAAGCACCCCAAATTTGTGAATGTAATTTGCTGATAAGTGCCCAGTGTTATGAAACCAGAAAAGGACCCAGGCAAGCCTAGTTCTGCCAGCCCGCAATTGCAAGTAATGAATGTTGTGGCCCTCCCCAGATTCAAATCGTGTCTCCCAAGAAAAACGCTGTGTCTTCAACCACTTCAGCCACTAAGCCATAGAGCAATACATCTGCCGAGAGTTGGTATAGGAGAAACTTTACACTGCCAAAGCTATTTAATTTCATGGCACAACAATGTTAGTTTTGCTTTCATTCGTGAATGACATTGATACATCCATACATCAACTATAAATATATCAGCTATTTATCTAGGTGACGATAACTTACTTTTTTGAAGAATCATGGAAACCCCGCCCAAGGGGTTGTGAGGTAGCCTGTGTTGCCCTAAAAGCCTCCAGAGATGGGCACTTTGAAAATGGGATGAACGTTATGTATATTGGTAAATCAGTTTTTTATTGTTGTAAGTATGGTTGCACACCTGTAAAAAAATATTTGCATACTTTGAATTACTTTTGTAGTTGGAAAAACGTTTTGCACACTTCAACATATATTAGCAAACTTGGAATTACTATTGTAACTGTAAAACGCTTTACAAACATGTAACAAAGAGTACTTTTGTAGTTGTATAACCAGGCAAGCCTAGTTCATCCGGACCGCAATAAAAGAGTTATCACAAGATTTGATTCCGGGTCGCACACGTAAAAGATTGTTTTTTGTCTACCACTACACTACGGAGCTGTACATGTGCTGCATGTCAGTATAGCATCTTGTCTATACTGACACCCGGCATCTGTAAATCCTGAACAAATCCTTTTTTTCCACAGGCCATTTAATAGTTAATTGGCCATTCGTGGATAACATTGATACAGTTAAACTGACCAACGTTCTTACTAAGTTTACCTCCACCACAAATAGCTTCTATGTATGCCGTTTGTCACTGGCCGTTTAAACAACGCATTAGTCAGTAATAAGCTTTTGCAAATAACTAATAACTTGCTGGAATAGTCAAAAAAAGTTGTCAAAACGGTATTTGTTACCAAAAACGGTAACATTAACTAATTGAGCAATTGCTAGCGAGTCTGTCAAAGCAATTTAATTTCATGGCATGATAAAAAAAATATTTGGTGGCAAAACAATGCACTTATTACTTTAATTCGCGAAATACATTTATAAAGTAACTATCAGTAAAAGCTATGATAACTAACTTTTTCATCAAGAGAAAATACGAAAGAATTGTGGGATCTACCAGCAATAATTAATAAACATTGTTGCTCTCAAAAGATTCAAACTTAGGTTCTCCACATGAGAAGCACTGTCTTTAACCACTACGCCAGGGCATTACACGTAACAGCAGACTCAAAACTCACTAACGGTTGTTATTAAGTTTACCTCCACCATACCATCTATGAACTATATTGCTTTTGCCACGGGCTGTTTTAACAGCTCATTTGCCAGTAGTAGGCTTACTAGTATCTACTATCTTCATAGGAATAATCATAAGAACTGAGCAATTGCTAGTGAGACTGAAGATGAACTTTTCCATGCCAGAAACAGTTGCAATATTACAGTATACAGTTTCAGTTAAGGCTTACTATTATGTAGATACTAACGATTTTAGTCTGCAAAGATTTCATCTATATGGCCAAATTCATAACGCGTATCTCGGGACCTATAGTTCACAAGACCACTTCTCTAACCAATACGCTATTTAACAAGGGTCAGTCAGTCAGTGACATCCGCTCTTCTTAGCTGGCTCCACTTACGCTGTACGGCAAAAACACACACTTGCATAACTATACTTACTTAACATGTTCGACAACATTTATTCAAAACATTTTATTCAGTTTGTTAATTTTTGCAAAGAACTTCAGCATGTTTCAGAAACTTCACTGCTTGGTCATCCTTCACTCTGCAGTGCGCAGCAACTCGTTAAGCGCATAATGAGTCACAAATCAAAGTAAAGTACAGGCTGATAGCCTAAATTATTAATGCCTAGTAGACAGTGTTGGAGACCGTTAATGTCAATTACTACTCACAATTCCCACAAATGAGCTAGTTACTTAGTTATTTGCTATAGAAAGTAAGGTGGTAAGTTACTTAGTTACTTTTAGATGAGTCCTTGGATTCTATATTTACGTGTTGGTCACTCATACCCAATAGGCACAGATTTCATGGGACGTCGTGTAATTAGTTAGTCAGGTATTGCGTAGGCAGTGTCATTCAACAGCATATAACATTAGCCTATCAATCATTATACAACAAGAGTGACCGATCTCAAATAATCATATACCATTATGCCAAATAATATTTGTGTTTAGTTCTTTAATCAAGAATCTGTTAAATAAAGCAATTATGTTGTTCGGCAAATATCTCCACATTTTCAGTCCAGGCTTATTATATGTATGTGCAGACTTACTAGATACATATGGAAGCGTATAGTAAACTTAATCCAAATGTTAATGCATTTCACATTTTCCATGTTTGCTTGCATTATTTCAGTCAATTTGAAAATTTAAATGCAATCATGTGATGTGCATTTGCATTTTTATGTACTAGTATGGACATTCACTGCCAGTATTAAGATGTTATTGAAAAGCCATTTTGTCACGTGGAGCATGGAATCCAAGAAGGGAGATGGAGGCAAATGTAGGGGTGCAGAGTAAATCCTTTTAATTAAACTAAAAACAAAACAAAACTGAGTGACGTGCACTACAGAAAGCAAAACCAAACTCAAACTATGCGTACAGGCAGAACAGCAGACAGCAACAAGAGACATGAACAAACACAGTAACAAGCAACAACAACAGTAACAATGACCCACCAAAAACAGGGAGAAACTGGCTGAACGAAATACACTGACTAACGAGGAGAACATAAACAGGTGGGGGCAAAACACAGGTGAAAGAAATAAACCGATCAACTGAAACAAGAACAGGAGAGAGCAAACGAGGACATGACAAATCATAGACACACAGAAAACACGGAACGGAACAGCCCCAGCAGGCCGGGACCGTGACACATTTGGCATTTCCTTTTCCAAACGAGGACATGACAAATCATAGACACACAGAAAACACGGAACGGAACAGCCCCAGCAGGCCGGGACCGTGACACATTTGGCATTTCCTTTTCAATGTCATGCCCGCATTGTGGTTAACAAGATTGAAATGTTAATTCAAACGTGAAAAGTGAGACTCAACGCCATCCTTTGCAATTGCATTTCCACAGTCTAACGGTGTTTTCCTAACTTAATGAAAATAACTTTGCAATACGATTGCATGTTCATGTTCTACCGCCCTGTCAGTTATTTTCTGAAGGTGCGGCATTGTTTAACATGCCACCCAGAAATAGGTAGGCTACCATCACAGATGTGTGGGTACAATGGCAACAGGGCTAGCGTAATGTTGGATTTTGCTAAGCATATTGAAAGCAATTTGATATCCTGGTCAGATGCTCATGACAGAATAGAAATTATAATGAAAATGTAGCTGAATTCTATGTGATCACTAATAATGATATTGACCCGTTAGTTCACTTAGCGAACAATTCCCAAACCAGAATTGCAAAGCTAACCCGAGCTCAGCCTTCTGCTGCACAAATCTCTAGTTTTGAAATGAATAAGAGCTGGGCAATTGGCTTTGGTATGCGTATTTTGACCTGTAACTGGGAGAGCTGGTGCTGTCCATGCTCTTGACTCATTACTCAACATTTAATCAAATATCTTTTACCTAGACTGTTTTGTGATTATTGCCATAATTTTCTCCTTAAGGTTCAGCCTAGTAGCTAAAGAGGTTTACCATGTAGCTTAACCATGTTGGCTTATTTCTTTTCTGAACCACTCTGCCCTTGCAAGAACAAAATCTCAGATAATCGATTGGCCAATAAACACATGCATTACAGCATATAACCGTTACACTGGCAACAATTCATTGCCTCACTCACCAACTTGAAAAACAGCTAATTCAATAACTTGAGCAGGATGAGGAAACGGGAGATTGATTCTGTAATTACAAGTGAATAAACGATATTGCACTTCTGTTTTGTAAATTCACTATGGCTACTCAGAAGTGGCATGGCTGTGTGGATTTTTGCTCCATTTCAGCAGAAATAAATTTCCCAAAACAAATTAAGGTTGATATAAATTATAAATGTATGTCTATTGGAGATTCCTGTGTCTTGTCTGCTGTGTATTGGACATCACACCCAACTGAGACCAGATTTATTCTGTTTCTGGTGTGCGGGACTATAGTTGCACTGACAATGGCTCCGCAAATTCTACTTTGTTTTTCTTTTTATTCATGCTGCACTGTCGCACATACAGTATGATCAACACAGACTTTTACACTTCTCACCGAAACAACTGCTGCAATTATTTTGTTCTGCCGCCGATCTATTTACCAGTACACCGACGGAAAGAAAAAGAAGAGGGCCAAACGAGCCAGTGTCCTAAGCAGATCTTGGATGAGATACAGCAATCCGCCATTACAGACCAAATGTTCAATCCCTGGACAATAACATGGACGTATTAACTTTTAACAGGATATTACGAACTGCTGTGTGCTAGCAGTGGTGGAATTATGGCTGGATTCTTCAGTGCCAGTTTCGTGAGTCACTCCGGCTGACTTTTCCATCTACAACACATTTCAGCAGGGTTCTACACAGATGTTTAGTTTTACAGTATTAGAGGTATTATTTATAAATATTATACGTTTATTTTATCAACCCCTTCCCACATATAATAATGGCAATGCTGTTATATCATTAGAGCAGACATTTTCTAGCAAATTACATGACATATCCTGTAATATTTAAGAGCCCCATATTTAGCAAAGATGTATATACATTTACAAACAAACCAGAACATTTATGTAATTTCAAAAATATTTTATTTATCACCCACCACACACTCCCAAGTTAGTCAACAGCACAGCAATTTTTATCAGAACTGTTTGGGACTTCATAACCATCAGGGAGGAGAAAGCAGCAAATCTCATCTAGTTAACTCCAATGAAACTGTAGGTCTTCAATGGCAACAGCCGTGATAAACAGCATTTTTTCCGCTAGTAGAGTTCTATCTTTCTCCAATCATTGACATTTTTGTTTGGGCTTTCAACTGATCAAATTTAGAAATATTATCAAACAGGCCATTTTACAACTAATTAAAATATAAGAACACGAGCCAATATAAATGCTTTACTCTTCATTGTTTTTTTTTTCTTTTCAAATTGTGAAGAATTGTGAAATCATGAAGATAAGAAAACATTTACAATTGAAACAAAACAACATTAACTGACGAAATACACTAAACAAAATTATAAACGCAACACTTTAGTTTTTGCCCCCATTTATCATGAGCTGAACTCAAAGATCTAAGATCTATGTAAATCAATCTCTCATATATTCATAAACCGGGATGTAGTGGTGGATAGGACGGACCAGGCGCAGGCAGAGGATTGCAGTTGGTGGTGTCTTTATTTACAAACACAAAAACAACCGAAAACACAGAGTACTGGATAACCACTGATAAAATGAATGAATGAATGAATGAATGAATGAAAAACTCACCATCAACATCTAACATACGTAACATGGAACAATGACTAACAAATGAGGGGAGCAGAGGAGAAACATTTAAACACATACTAATTACCTAACTGGGACCTGGTGTGTGAGACAATTGGGGACAAGACAAATGAAGGAGACCAGGATTAGTTCATGGCAATTGGAAAGATGGGAAAAGCAAGAGATGGTGGAGCAGTCCGTCACCTCACCGTCACACATATTGTTCACAAATCTGTCTAAATCTGTGTTAGTGAGCACTTTTCCTTTGCCGAGATAATACATCCACCTCACAGGTGTGGCATATCAAGATGCTAATAAGACAGCATGTGTACTGCGCAGGTGTGCCTTAGGCTGGCCACAATAAAAGGCCACTCAAAATGTGCAGTCACATCACACAGAACAATACCACCGATGTCACAAGTTGATGGAGCGTGCAATTAGCATCCTGACTGCAGGAATGTCCACGAGAGCTGTTGCCCGTGAATTGAATGTTCATTTCTCTAACATAACCATAAGAATTTGGCAGTACATCCAACCAGCCTCACAACAATACCACAATGTTCATTTGAGTACTTGTGAGGCGACTTAATGTTAATTTATGTTCGAAAAAGGTTACCAAGCAAGCTAGTTAGTAGTTTACTTACTGTACCATATTGTATCTTGCTAACATTCGAGCCAACATTAGTTGGATTACTGTAATTTAATGGGAAACTACAAAAGTGATTTTAGCTATATGACAGTTAACTATCCGCTTGTAAATAAGTTAAATACTGTTGCGGATAAATCTTTTCCTCTTCTCAGGTTCGACGGGTTGAGTCCACTTAATTCTAATTTATTAATTATAAACACTCTAGGAAACCAGTACATTAATCTTATAGTTTATTACAAGCATGTAGGTGATACACAGACAACGTACACTCGTGTGCACGTTCCAAGGTATGACAGAGATACACAGTTTGTGGGGCCCCTTTGTGATCTTCTAACATCTGGTTCTCATCATAATGCTCCAACTCCTACGACCATAGGACACCTTATCTAAATAATTCCTATTTGGGCCTGGGGCCAAAAGGACAACAAGGATTTGCTGGCAAGAGTTCTAAAGGAGAGGAGACGAACTATAGCCACTTTTAACCACATCTTTCCCCAAGTCTTAGACAGAGCAAAGTATCCAGCCTGCATATCATATACACAAATCCTACATATTTAACACATATTTAATAAACCTAATTTATGCAAATATAATGTATTTATGTATCTGTCATATATAATATATATGCATAATAATTAATCTTCCACAATACGCCTATCTGAGAGTTCTTGTCCAGATATGATGACGGTGCTCCGGAAAGAATATCGGCTTAATGAACTAAAATGATGTTTGTTTTACATAGTCATAGAGAACTGTTTGCTAGCTGCAGTAGCTAGTTCACCAGGTATACCATAAAAGAAAACTTACTGCAACCTGCAGTATTTAGCTAGGCTTAATACAGTACTATAATGTAGGCCACACAAATAATTTAGAAAACAACTTAATTGGAAAATTGCTGGATTAGAAAATGAAAGTTTTATTAACATAAATAATTCTAACATGTCTTAATAGCAATAACTACTAATATAGGCTAATCACAGTAGCAGAATAGTACTGGTGAAAACTCACAGACATGACTAAATCAGAACATAAATCTGAATTATTTTAGTTAAATAAACATGCTATAGCCACTGGTTATGTCTGCTGAGATACTGAAAAGGATTACAAACTTTAACAAACAAGGAATGGTGGGACGATCGAGCTGTAGCACTTCTGCGCGTGCACACTTAAAAATGTGTGTACCCTTTCCATCTGTGGTGTGGCAGACTATGTAGAACTATTTGAATTGGTCTGAATTGCGGTGATTAGGGAGTTCTTGTGACTCTAAAGATCTTCAGGTGAACTTTTAAATATTGGTAATACGTGGTTTTCGATGTGGCGGCAGTAATGACATTGTAAGCAAAGTACGTTGTATCAACGGAAATAGGAGTTAATATTTTCCAGTTGTAGTTACAGAAGATCGTTACCAAATTTTTACTGAAGTTGTTGCATTGACAGTGCGTCCTGTAATTACGTTTATGCTACATCCTGAGCATGTAAGGAAGATTACCAATTAAGTGGTCATTAATTTCCTTCAGATAACGTTGGAGTTACTTATGATCGTTACCAAACAGGTATGTAAATATTTACCTTCTCAGTAAATCGTGCAATTACGCTCCTGCAATGTGCTGAGGAGGTAAGGTAGATTACCAATTGTGTTCAAGCATTTACCTTTGGATAACATTGCCACAACATTTTAAAAAGGTAACATCATGACATTTCCAATCCATTATCAATCCATAACGTCACGGATGGTTGGGCTTACGTAATGTGTTAGCTGGGATGTTGTAACACTATTTTCCTGCAAGAAATGGATGCAAGGAATGTCTGCTCGGACAACTTAGCTCGTTAGCTTATTGTCTTAACCAAAGACTTTAGAGAAACAATCCTAAAACCTATCTGTGCTCATAAAAATAGAATAAATAGTAAAATGTTATGATTTTCTACGTAGTATAATTGTTTCTCCGTCATCATCAATCTAGTAACTTACACATAGATATCCTTGAATTTCTAGCCAACTAGCTAAATCTGGCGATGTAACCTACTTGTCAAATAAAAAGGTAGCCAACTCTGCATCACTGTTCACACAAACTTCAGCTCATGCCATCAAATGCAAAATGTGCCGTCTTTTGTCTTATGTTCATGTTGCTTCCGTATATATTAGTTTCTGGAGCGTTCAGTGTATGCTACATGAACCAAAATAAACCTTGTCATTGGTCTTCACCTCACATACCTTCAAGGAAGCACACGCCTACAAACGTTCCAGCCTTCTACTTGCCACCATGGCACTAGGGATAGTGTCAGTACTGACACAGCCAGAGACTGTTTTTTAACATTTACTGATGGTATGTTAGGGTATATTATTGGATGTTATAAATGATAAATGCTGCGATTTTAGCTCAACTATTAAAACGCGTGCACTGGATATATGGAGTAATGGTTGGACTGGAGGATGCCCACCATGAGGCAGTTGCTATTGTTATTGCCAATTTTAATAGAGCAGATATTAGGAAAGTTCTACCAAAATATCACCAGCACATGAACTTTCTTGCCCGGGGCAATCAGACTCTTGACCATTGTTATTCATAAATAAGGAATGGTTACAAACCCCTCCCCAGCATTTTGGAAAGCAGACCACACCTTAGTTTTGCTTTCAGAGAGTTGAGGAATCCATTAATGAATTACAGAATCTGTCTCAGCATTTATCGCCAAATACCTTGATGATGTCATCCCAAGGGCCACTGTCAGGACATTCCCTAACCAAAAGCCCTGGGTAAATGGTAATGCTCAGAGCTCCTGCCAATTGCAATGGAGGCCTTGAGGCGATCCAGATATGACCTTCAGAAGTCTATCAGGGATGGAAAAAGAGAATATTTGGATAAGTTGGAGTCAAGTCACCCCAGCTCTGAACCCAGACGCATGTGGGGAGGACTGCGACACATTACAGGATATAAAGGGAGAAATAGCAAAGATGCACGTCCCGCTGCCTCGCACCTGACAAGCTCAACACAATTCCTTCAGGGAGGCTTGCTGTGTATCGGGATTACTACAATCTGTCCCTAACCATGGCTGACACAAGGAGAGTTAAAAGAAAGTGAACCCTCAGAAGTTACCAGGGCCAGATGGCGTTCCAGGCCTTGTCTTCAAGGGGTGCGCTGACCCGACTAGCGGAGATTTTCATATTCAACCTGCTCCGTCTGTAGTCCCATCCTGCTTCCAACAGGCCACCATCGTCCCTGTACACAAGAAACGTGACAGCGTGGCCAAATTTGTGGACGACACTACCATCCTGGGTCTTATTTCAGACCGCTTACAGAGAGGAGGTAAGGAACCTGGCTACATGTTTCCAGGACAACAACCTCTGTCTCAACGTCTGTAAGAGTAAAGAGATGATTGTGGATTTCAGGAAGCGGCACGTGGGGGGGGTCATGCCCCCATACTTACATTTGGGTCCTCCGAAAGTATGTTTCACTTCGCAGTGAAAACTGCGCAGAAATGACTGCATCCTGAGGAGACTCAAGAAATTAAGCATGTCTGCAAAAACTCTCACCAACTTTTACAGGTGCACCATTGAAAGCATCCTTTCAGGCAGCATTACCGCCTGGTATGGCAGCTGGTCCACTGCAGACCGCAGGTCCCTCCAGAGTGGTAGTCTGCAGAGCACATCATATGAAGGTGACCGGAAAGGCTTGATACTGTCCACCCTTGCTGTCAACGCCACTGGGATGCCCTCCCTCCAATACCATTCGGGGACGGAGTCACTGGCTTGTTGTTGTATCTCTGTTGCGCCCTTCATGCAATTGTATTGAACTCTACTGGCAAATACTCAGCCTGAATTTCAGGGTGGTTGTCTCTATGCAGAGAAGTTTAGGAGGAGGAGTAAAAAAATCATTACAGTTCTTAGCCGCCCATGCCATGGACTGTTTACCAAGCTGCCGTCAGGCAGAAGGTACAGGAGTATTCCGTCCAAAACTAAGAGGCTACGGGACAGTTTCTTTCCTCCGTCTGTAAGGCTGCTCAATTCAGGAACCCCTCCTCCCTCCCATCCATAGTCCCATGCACACCTGTCACTTTATATCATGCCAATTTTATCATGCACACCTGTCACTTTTACAGTGCACTATGGTTGTACAGTTTAGTTATTATTATAGATGCATGTTTTTGTATAGTGTTATTATTGATTGTTTGTGTTATCTTTATGTTGTTATATTATAATTAATGTTACGTTTTTTACTTTTAACTGCACTGTCAGGAGTAGGAAAACCAAGCATTTGATTGCCATTGCTTGTTATTGCAAATGACAAATAAACCATTTGAACCTTTCGAACTTTCAAGATCACAGCCACTCAGTCGATCGTCGGTTCACACTACTGACTACCGAAGCATCGGAGCACGCAGTTCCAGACTCAAAAACTATTTTAATCCCTCACACGATAAAGCTTTTCAATCAGCAATACTGATCCATGATTATGATCACACACGAACATTCCAGATGCTCTAATGCCATTTTAGATACTTTAAATGGACATTAGAATACTTAAAATCGATGCTAGCTTACATTTTCTTTTTCAATGTATATTGCTGCCATTTCTACAAAAATCTACAGTACTCTTTTTACCAGACGGTGTAAGCGGAGCATCAGGAAAGACATTGTCATGTCCTGGCTATGCCCCTAGCCATTTCTGCACTGGGCTAGGGCATAGTCAGGACAGGAAAAAAGAAGGTGCCTCTAGGCACCTCTATTTTAGTTTGATCTCCCCAATTGAAGGCAACCATCCACACCTGCCTCCAATTGGGGAATGCATTTATGTGAACGTTTCCCCACCCTCTGTGTGAATTATTTTGGTTTGACTGTTTGCAGATGACCCGAAGTCACAGAAGCTGTAAGTTTGTTTTGTTTCTTTACTTTATTAAAAAACATGGATTACCAGCACCACATTGTCTCTGCGCATGTGTCCTGCCAACAACACCAGCCTAGTGACAGACATACATATTTGGTGGCTACAACATGAAGTAGTAACGTTCTATTAAGCTTTAACTAAAACTGTATACGGTTATATTGAGACTTTTTCTGTCATGGAAAGGTTCATCTTCAGTTTCGCTAGCAATTGCTCAAATCTTATGAATATTCCTAGGAAGATAGTAGATACTTGTAAGCCTATTACTGGCTAATAAGCTGGTAAAACGACCAGTGGCAAAAGCCATACAAATCATAGACGCTATGATGGAGGTAAATTTAATATGAAACAGTCAGTTTAGCACAATGCTCAATGTTGTCTAGCTACTACTGAAATGTGTAATGTTGTAGCATAGTGGTTAAAGACAGTGCTTCTCATGTGGAAGAGCTACTTTTGAATCTAATGAGATCAACAACATATATTAACTTTATTTGTGGGCTGCAAAAAAACTATGTTAAACAGTATTGCGACTGTTTCTGGTAAATTCCATGATTCTCTCATCTTTTCACTTGATGAAAAGTTAGTTATCGTCACCTTTATTGATTGTATCAATGTCATTTATGTTGTTTTCCCATGAAAGAAAAAAATTGGTTATTTTGTCATGAAATTCAATAGCTTTGGCAGACTTGCTAGCAATTGCTCAGTTCTTGACTATGCCAGTAAGTAAATTAGATACTGGTAATGACAGGAACGGGAGTGGGGACCCAATCGCGGGACGGAAGAGCAAGGGGGGAGAGACCGATAGGGCGATCAGAGTCAGGCAGGAAACCGATACCCAGACAGGAGGCGGAGGTACTTACCGGTGGCAGGCAGAGTAGTTGGGCGGACGGCAGAAGTACAGGTGGGGAGTAGTGTTGTGGCAATTTCTTAAGGAAAACTTTATTTTTCATGTAACTTTTTAAGTACCAATTTAATTTACTTTGAACTCTAAGTTCAACTCTTTCACCATAGATGATCATGTCATACATTCCCCCCTCGCTTTCACGTCAGTCAACAGAAAATGACTGCATACGTGAAAGCGGAACCATTACAGGATGGACACGAAGAAAATCGAGAGCAAGGATGAATCTATTATTCACCCAGCAAGGAACCACAAACCGAATTTTACTCAAAAAGAAAAGTTAAAATGCTAAAAACATCCACAAATTAAACAAAAATATAGACATGTGGCACACTGTTGCTCGTGTTAAGGAATTATAATCCACATAACCCTATGACAAAGTTGTCATACTCAAAGAACCAAGACCCAAATCAGTATATCAAAATATGCATTTCCACAGGCAATAGCCAAACTATATCGTGAAACCGAGAACAACATGTAACCCATAGGAACAGGCTATTTTAATTTAACTGGGAAATTTGTAGGGGCCATCCCAGGGGGTCTGCCCCCCTCCTTGCATGTAAGGACGACACCCACTGCTTGTCGGCCATGAAGGCCAAAAGGGTTGCATAAAATGTTAATGAAACGCACGGTTCCACACAAAAACATCTGACATGATCCTCAAACTAGCTGTAGTAGAAGACGACATGCCACCAATAAGAGACGTCATGCTACCAAGTTAGCCGACATCCCACATTAACCAATGGTTCAAAGGTATGAACCTCCTCATCTAATATCGTTGCTGTGTGTAAAAAAAACTATCGCTTA
>JACXGJ010004764.1:0-26309 GCA_016801105.1 Esox niger
ATATATATATATATATATATATATATATATATATATATATATATATATATATATATATATATATATATATATATATGCAGGGCTGGGCAGGTACAGTTTTAAATGTAATATTTAAACCCAAATTTAGGTTCATTTCAGTCACAATGTAAACTGCCCAATTTAAGAAAATACGCCATTTGTTTTTCTTTGGCATTAACATTTAGGCCCTGTGCTGGCTATTGCCTTTTGGGGGTCCTAAGCAAACTGTGATGGCGGTCGTGGTAGGAGGCGCCCTATCAGTCAGGCCCCTAGGCAACCACTTTTGCCTAGAACCTGCCCTGGCAACATTAAATTTTTCTTGTTAAAAATTATTCAACATTTTGAGGTAATGAACTGAGAAGGTTGAGCACGTTGCTGCTGTTGAATGGAACCGACAGCAATGTACAGGAACAAATGTGGACCTTTATTTTGGTTTATTCTGACATTTATTTTACCTTTTCTATGGTAAATTCAGTAAGTTATCTTTCAAAGCATATTGATTAAATGGAAGTTAACTTTTTCTGGATAACCTTTCAGAAAATAATGTTTTACTCCAAACGGTTGGTTTTTAGATTACAGTTGTTTAAAATTTCCCTTTTTTATTGAGAGACGATAATCAATCTGTTTTTAGAGAATGTAACACTAGCCCTGGATTTTTGTTAAAGTCACTGCATTAAATGTTTGGTTTGAAAGGTAATTTAACAAAGATCTCAATTACATTTTACGATTATCTAGGCTCTCATTTGGGTCGAAAGTGCTATCCAGCCCAATAAACACTCAACAAATTCCAAAAGGGTGATACGCATCACTAGGGTGCAATTACAGTGTCAGATAGCCACCACCCAACATTTTGGAAATGCTGAGCTCTAGAAAATGAGTAATCAATTCATTTGTTTGTTGCATCATTTGGCATCTGGCTATGACAAACACACCTTGCTCAAAGTCATTTAGGTCAGGTATTTTGCCAATTATAACGTTAAATCAATCAGTGACTGACTCAATGGCTGTCTTCTTGACTTATTTAAAAAGCTATGGCTATGTGACTCACTGTCTGTTTGAGGGTTACATTTCTGTGAACGGTTTGGTGTACCTAATAAACTGGCCACTGAGTGCAGGTTCAGGTCAACTACCATTCTTTGTATCACAAATATAATATGAAGATTATTAAATCTCTATTTTTCTTGAGTAGACATATAGGTGATACAAATATCAACGATTGGCTATACCAATATATAAAGGACATGTTACAATACATTAATCTTTGACGTTCTTATCGAGGGACAACTGTCTTGCTCAAGGAAAGAACAACAGAAGTATTAAGAAGTAGATAGAAACAAATCAGCGTTGTCCCTTAACATTGTTCATTCATCATGAACAAAAAGTAGATTTTTAGGACATACATGTATAAATATCAAAATAGTGTATATATGATAATTATATAACGAGTGGCAATTTCTATATGATTATGAAATGCCAAATTAGAGCTTTGTCCATTTGCAAGTGGCAAAGTGGAAGTTCACACTTTTTGAACTTTGCAACATGACGTAAGCACAACCAAGAACATGTCCCCTCCAAATCCCCATGAGAAGGACAGCAGTTGAAAAGGTCCAGGTGATTTATGAGCAGGCCAGCCATATGCTGTAAGCGAGTTGATGGACTACTGAACCTCGAACATTGCAGATTACTGTCTGCAAGTTGCATTAGTACCTCACAGAAAGATAGGAAATTATGTGATGGGATTGTATTTGGTCATATTATAAATATTATCTTGACACTTTAAGAAAACTACTCAGGTATTGGCAATAGCATGAAACAGTTTCAACTTTACTATTCCAAAGACAAAAGCAAAATGGTAAAATCAAGTAATATACATTACATATAAAATGTAAGATATATAAGTGTATTAGTGTATTAAAATACAGATCTGTACTTATAGGTTATTGTTGTTATTATAATTATTGTGAGAGGTGCTTACCTGTCTATTCTCTCTGCGTGGTCTGAAAGAAGAGTCAATTTGTCAGAATGAGGGTGGATTATGTATAGCTTGGGTGTGGCAAACAGTGATGGTTAAGAATCTTGAGTGTCTTCATCACAAATGGAGTTAAGCAGGAACAAAATGAAATATGCATTCCATATTGAAAACAGAGCAGCAACTCAACACAATGGTATGTGTTATATTCACCAGTACCCACAAATAGGGATGAAGAGATTTCAGGGAGGTCAGTCAGTTTGACATGACTACAAATAAAGGTGTAGATATCAATGGACCACCAGAAAACCAAAATATATCACTCAAAGGTAGGGACACATCTCGCCAAAGTCCTAATTTTTCCAAGATTTCACTGAGTTATAGTCTGTTATAGAAAATCAGTTAATTGCAATTAATTAATGAGGCCCTAATCTGTGGATTTCATCTGAAAGAAATTAGATTTTTTTGTTCATGGATACAGTGTGGAAACTTTTACTTCAGCTTATGAAACATGGCACCTAAACAATTGCCAATAAACCGTTCATCTGCATCACTTTACTTTTTGGTTAAATTAAACATTCAGTCAAGCGATACAGATGAAATACATTTATTGGTGTCCTTAATCTCTTAGTGTAATTTATGTACCCACTGCATGGGATCGCCCAAGACCACAATGTACAAATAAATCACAAGAAATAGTGAAAAGAAATATTGTGAGTCACTAACTTCAGCATTGTTGCCTACATCAATTGCATTAGGTGACACATCAAAGGTAAATGACAGTTCTGCACAAACTAGTCTCACTGGTCTTCCCAATACATTTCAGACATTGTTTTAAGGCAACCATCAACATCATTTTCATTTTAAATGAAGTTCCGTGGTTGCAGATGATTGAAACAATTAACATTTACAGCATAACTTTTAGGGGGGATTTGTGACCTGGCTCTGCAACTAATTTTTTTTAGCACACTAACTTTTATTAGCCAAAAATCTATGTAAGGAATGTCTAATCACATGGAATTGTGATTAAGATCTTCTAATTTCAGCAAAGATGGAAACACGTGGCAGTGTGCGATTATAATCGAGATTGTGTCTTATTGGTTTGGCTTCTTGCATACATTTGCAGAGTAACAATCGATGTGTTCTTATGTTCTGTGTCCATGGTAAACCATTAAAAACCATTAGTATGGGGCTGAAAGTAGTTGAGGGACCCTGGCCTTTAGACGAATCAATACATACACTAAACACTAACACTTTCACGAAGTCCCTTTTAAATCAGCTCTTTGCCAAAGTGCCCAGCCTGAAACCCAAAAGAACAGAAAACAACAGAGGTGATGAAAAGTGGCTGGGAATTCATCATAATCTAGACTTAAACGTGTCTTGCACAGTTGGATTTCAGTACCGCAGGAGTGTCTCACATGTACCCTGAAAGCCTGGTTGATGGAGTCGATAGTTCTCCTGAAAGTTACCTCAACTCTGCAGAGAAATTCTCAAGCTCTGTGTGGGCATTAGGTTCTTGGTCACCTCCCTGACCAAGTCCTAGTTACTTTGTTGGACCAGACTGCCAGCTCTAGGAAGTCTTGGTGGTTCCAAACGTGTTCCGTTTCACAATGATGGTGCCCAGTGTGCTCCTAGGAACGTTTAACACTTTAGATATTTCTTTACAATCTTCCCCAAATCAGTGCATTGACACAATTATATCCCAGATGTCTACAGTGAGTTTCATGAAGTATAAAGTGTGGAACCACATTCTTCCATCCCAGACTTTCTGACAGTTAGACGGTGTTCGCCAGGTTTTGTCAACGCCAGGTCCAGTGCATAAGGGTTGAATCCTTATGCAATCTATTATTTTGAGTTATATATATATTTGGAATTCATTTAGAAAAATATGCAAACGGTATTCTTCACTTTGACATTTGACATGACATTTTTTGTTGATCTCTTGCAAAAACTCCTAATTTCATCTTGTTACCACAATACAATGTGGAAGAGTTCAAGGGGGTAGATATTTTTGAGATCCACTGTATTTCTGAGAGCCCTATTTTGAATAAGGAAAAATTTGGCTCAAAGTCACTGATCAAAAGATAGCTTGTTTGGTTTAACATGGGGCCACATTTAGGCTTATGTAGAGAAAAGAACGAATTGAACTTTAGCGCATGTGCAACTCTGTCAACTATGTTAATGAGCTGATGCATAAACCTTATCCTTGATCTGAAGCATTAACTGTGAAGCTGAATGTGTACCATTTTTTCGGTATGATATAATTTGTCTTCATGACAGAAAAGCAGTCAGGCTGGTTTGTGGTCTTTTTGAAATGGAACAATGGAACCATTCATGTGTGTCAAATATTGATTATGTATGTGCTTTGCACTGTTATTTCCAGCGTGATTTCTCAATTGTACAACATAATTAATATGAGATATGAACTGAAATATCCTAATTAATAATGCCAAATGACAGGCATGAGTAGATTTAATTATTTTGAAACAAAATCTTCCCATGTAATTAACCGTTCACTCAAAATCTCTATGGGCCCACCTTGGTCATTAAATGTACTGATATGTACTTAATTAGCACATGGCTTTGTTAAGCTAGTAAAAACAAATAATCAAGATTAATTGTTTGTTTTTCTGTAGTTAATTAGATAATAATTGCAATGTCTCCCGGCTAAGTTTGACACAACTCTATAAATAATTGTTGATTGAATTACAGGTTAATATTTGATTGTAAGGGATTGAAATGCATTTCATAATAACAATGTTTTTTTCTTCCTTCCCAATCTGTGAAGTCCAATTCACTCTGCCTAATCACAGCTCCCCCAGGCAGCCTTAGGAGCTGTACTCTAAAGCACATCTCACCAAGCCATTCTGTTTGACACAATGCTGTCTTATCCAAGAAGTACTTTCTAAGCTTGAAGGAGAAACCACTGGCAAACAGCAGTGATTGAGCTTGCTGGTGCCCGACTTACCCCAAACCCAAGAACTTGAGGTGATGTGTAACAAGATGTGGATATCAAACCTTGTTTTTAGTTAACTTATTCGTTCAACAGGGACGGTGGATTGACATGACATTTGTTGACCAGTGGATTTATACTTCAAGTTTACAGAGGGCAGGAAAATGATTGTACATAGTTAATTCTTTAAGTTGCCGCCCTGGCTTGTATGAATGATTAATGTTTACTGGCCTGTGGCAGTGATACACACCCTCACAGTAAACCCCACCCTCATCCTACTTAACAGAGTAAAGACTTTTAGTGAATTAAATAATCTGTGAAGTTTGATTGTGAGGGTTGCTTCCCTCATGTTGGGTAAATTCATAAAGGCTCATTTTTGGTATTCAGATTTCTTGTTGAACTGTGACAATTTCCAAGATAGAGGCAAGAGAACACCAACAGCTCTATACAATGCTGGACTAATTTATAGTGATGGGTGCTGGCAAAACAGGTATCACAACGCTCTGAAACCTTTGCGACACTGCGGTGCCGAAATAGTGTTGAAGCATATTTCAAAGTGGTCAAGTCATGTGATCAAAGCAAACGAAGTGTCGGATCCCATACAGAAAGAAAAAAAAAAATTGCAATGCAAGTAGAATATATGGCGAATATGAAGAATACATTTAACTTTATTCAAAATACATTTCAGGTGTGTCAACTGTACAGCATGTCAAAATGTATAAATACATTTCAGTTTTGTCCAAATGTATTTCAAAACAATTATTGTTCACAGTCCAAAATGACATTCATGTGAGTTATATTTGATCATTTCACAGACGACCTGAAAATTATTGTACCTTTAATTCAACAAGAAACACAAACTGAGACAAAGCTCAATAAAAAAAATCATCATTACTGACTTATTGATGACATCACTTTCAGGTGTTGAAAGTCATATTCATATATAACTATAGATATACATATACAAGATGCTTTTCATCTTGTAGTCACCAATATACTCTAATGTACTGTAGCAACCTTGGTAAGGCCACAGCTCACCCCTCTACAAGAGATATCCTTGTTTGGAGCAGTGCTTAGCATGTTCAACTTGGAAGTCAAACATCATGGGTTCAAGACATGGCCTGCCTAATACCCCTGTACTTTTTAGAATGTGTTAAACATAGTCAAATATATATTTTCCAATTGTATTAATACATATATTTCATACAAATGTGTTTTCTTAATCATTGTCAAATGCATCTACAAATGTTTTGATGCATTTGGTAATATATTTGTAAATGTATCCTAAATGTATTAATACATTTTCCTTGAATACATTGATTGGTATATTTCTGTTATTTTTAAATGTATCACTAATATGCTTTCAAAAATATATTTTAAATCCACTCTGTGGGAACATTTGCACATGTTGAACGTAACCTTGGAAAATGCACAATTTGTGAGCAACAACTGGGTTACTACAACTTGCTTACACATATTAATGTATAAGCATATAAATGTCCTCTTAGATATGAAAGTCCACCAGTACACATCAACATCTACTATTGGCACACATAGGCATTATTAATACACAAATTACATTTTTTTTTAATATAACCATATAAATGTGTAGTTATACAGGCTACTTTAATAATCAAGCATCTAAGGACATTATCGGTAACATCCTTGACATTGTCACATTCTTGCATTGTCGGTTTTTGATAACCGATATTTCCATATCTGTCGGCCTTGCCAGTGAGATCCAAGGCCCTCTCGTCCTCATTCAGAGCAGGGACACCTGTTTGTCTATATTACCCTCCTGTGTTTCTGACCACTGTTTCTTTTTACATTCCTCCTTCCCGAGTGTTGGTCATTATTTGTTTTTTGTGCCACATTACCATGGTTTCTGATTTCCTGTTGAACTTTCTGTCCTGTTAACTTATTTATTTTTTTAAGAAGTTCTCCATTGTCTCTATGCATGTGTCTATGCACGAATGCCGTTCACGGTCTGTAGACGGTAACGGTGCTTGCTTCTCGTAGTTTGGTCACCCGTACTTAGGCCAGTGTCCCTAGTCAGGTACGTACAAACAATGCACAGTCAACTGTGTTTATTATTAGACGGTCAAACATTCATCAACCGACTACCTTATCTAATAGTGATAGAAAGAGCGTCAGCATCCCTAGTCCTGGACTGCCAAAGGCACTTCATGAACTGCCTAAGAGCCAGCGGGGAATTCAGTTCACTTGGCCTGTGGTCCAAGTTCAAAGTAGACATGCCTTGAACACTTCACCCACATCCTTTGAATGACTTTGAACTGTCTTTACATTGTAAACATTGTTTGAAAGCACGTCAGCTGTTCCTTACCCAAGCAATGGAGAGTGAATATCCGACTTAAAAACGTTTGTTTGAAAAAAAAGAGATGATGACGTACTTAGCAAGCTAGCATCGCACATGTCTGCTTTACAGATTGTCTCTGTAAATGCATTTTTGTAAAAATGTATGTATGTCTTGTTGGTTAGTTATAGCTTTTTTTATAAGCATATCACAAAGAGTCAATTGGAGATACATATCATGCCACCATTTGCCAGTGCCACAGCTTCTTTATACCTATTTTTGTTTGCATCCTAGAGTTCTCGCACATTCCTGCAGTTGGGTTGTTACAAATTGAAATGCTTCTGGCTACAATTTGCACTGAATTGTGTGTGATTAGCTACATTTAGTGCAGAGAGGGCTGCTTCTGTAAATTGCACCACCACATAAGATTTCAGAAAACTGCATCAGGAATTCCCTTCAGGTAAAATGGCTTAGGGTGAGAAAAGAAACAATGAACAAATGCTATGTTCTAAATATATTTTAAAGTGGAGTTTACTCCCATTTTGTGGGTGTGGCTAGGTGTGGCATTTAGTGTTATTGGGCAGCTGCTTTTTGATAACTGATCTGTTTAACTAACCTAATCTCTTACAGCAGAGCACATTTTTCACATCTACAAGATTATTGTATTTAGTATGCTGTATGTGTAGACTATCCACTGGCTATACAGCTGTCATTTTAAACCCTTCATTCTACCATACAGGATTCCACACATGCACATTCCATTTACGTGAAGTTAATTGGGCTTATAATCAAATGATATGATTGAATGCTCCTTTAAGCCTGCATCTAGGTGATTGAAAGGAGGCAGCAATACCAAAATATAACATAAAATGGAATCAATGGAATGCACCAGCTTCCCAACTAGGCACCTTCACATTTACTATTAACGTTTAAAAACCGGTCTGAGGTTTACAGTAGAATTTGTATCTGATTCAGACAAGTCGTATAGCATGTTGCAAACAAACTCAGCAGCAAGCTGCAATGACTGAGGGGACATTGTTCATAAATGAGGGGGCGTATCTAATTTATATACCCCTTGCAGTGTTTATTCGGAAACAAAACTGAGTGGCACAGATTCTATTTGGGGGGGGCAATGCCCTCTTTTTTCAATGATTTAGACCCTTAAACTGATTGACCAGTGGGTGGCACTTTTGACAAGCAATTTAAAATGCTAACATCTAGGTCTGCACTCACCAGATTGACCTACATGAACATTGATATTGGGCGTCAAGGGTTAAGGATTACTCAATGCATTCATTTAAGAGCATCTACAACATAATGGTGTCTAATGACCATTAAACTTTCTTGTGGGTGTGATCTGGCACATAAAACCATATCATTCAGCCAAGGACATTTGTACTGTAACAGAAATTGTCCACATGTTGCAAACGGACGATACAGAATCCACAAAAACATTAATATTTACAAATATGAACCAAATCCAATGGGTTTTAATATGACATCCATCCGTAAGAATGTTCCATTGTTATTTGATGCAGGAATTTTAAAAGCAAGGGAACATTCCGTTTTGTCTCAACCCTCATTAATCACCCTGAGAACATTCTGTTGCATAGACTCCAGTAAAACAAGATGGCATTTGGTTATTAGTAAACATAACCTACACATGAAATGCCACACACAGTGAGGATCAATATAATATTTGTATGTTCATAATGGCAATATTTGGTGCTAAATTTGTTTCTCAGACTAGACACTAATGTATTTGTCATCTTGCTACGTTGTGCACCATGGGCCTCTCACTGCTCTTGGATTAGCAAACACAATGTGCCATGGGAACACTGTACTGATGGTTGCTGATATCGGGCCTCGGTACACCTATGTAGATTTTCCAAAAAAGCATCTATTTCCAGATACAATAGTCATTTACCACATTGACAATGTTCACGCAGTATTTCTGAGCATGCTATTTGAATGGAGGAAAATTACATTTACTTTTGAAAAACAAACATTTGAAACTGCTGTCAAATAAAAGTCCACTTGTTTACCAAATTCAAAGCTTTGCCTTTCCTACCTCTTAAAATTTAAATCAGTTGAGACACCACGTATATTTTAGCAATATCTGAACTAACCCATTGATGTCCCAAGCATGTTCCAGATGATTCTACACGGAATTCAACACCCGATCTTCCAATATCAATACAAACCCAAAAACCACTAGACAATTTTTTGTGCAGATTTGTTGTTGACATTTCTGTTCAAATAATCAAGGCAATGCAAATATATATATATTTTTTTTTTTTACTGTAACAAACTACATAACAAAAGAAAGTATGAATTTCTGCTATCAACATGACAGAGTTAAAGTAAATAATTGTTTGTTATTTAGGGATTAAAAAAACTACATTTTTGAAGTGCTGTATTGCCCACATGGTGGTGACATTGTAGCATATTCAGTATACTTGAAAAAAAGAAGTCTTGGAGTATTAGACACGAAGCTAATCTGGTATAAATATACTGTATACAAATGTATATACTGTATACATAACGTTGTGCTCAAACGTTTGCATTGTTTTTAGCAGCATATGTATATATCCATCTGGTTGCGCTAAGTTTCAGCAGATCTCCAAGGAAGTTCCTTGGATTCAAGAGGATAACGGCATACTTTTCAGACTGACCCTTGTCCTCCATCACATAAACTAATAAACAAATGTGACCGGCACAATGATATCAGGGTGAAACTAGGGGCTGAAACATGGGGGTCCAGAGACACAGTGGCCCTATATGAAGTGAAGTGTTATGGAAATTATTTACTTGAGTGGTGTACTTCGGATTTGTCTGCATAGCAACAATGAGGTTGAATTGCTTCTTGCTTTGCTGATGGCAAAGTACTGAGTTTGTTCCCATGAGAAGCAGTGAATGTTGTTCTGTTAAAGTGTAACAAAATAAAGTATCTCCCTATCAAGCTGTATAAGAGAACTTCTTCTTTATTGTGATTCTCACGATGTTCCCTATGGCTGGGTGGTTTGCCTGCCTGGCTGACGTAACCTAAAGGTTAGAGATGAAAAGTGGAGGGAGTTGGACTGTTACTATCAACTAACAGAGTAAACTCACTTCATGGCTAGCTAAATATATCCCTGGTGGGCCTTTACTGTTGGTACATTGTGTAAAGCTCGAACAGTTTGAGTTTTGCCAAGAGTTGTCCCGTGACGTCACGCAGAGGACCGCAAGTTTGTCCGTTTTTGTCCACGTCTTTCACTTGATTTTTTAAAATCAAATTCCAATACAGGAATGTCCTGACTTATTTAACTGAGTCTTTAGGCTAAATACGTGTAGTTTCACTCAGTGGATTAAGTACATCGTAAGAACATGTATTTTCCTTGCATTTAAATATCAATTGAAATAGCAAAAGCATACTACTTATGAATAAAATACCAAATGTAAACGCATTCAACTCTTAAAGCTTTAACATGGAAAATGGAAGGTAACGTCTTCAAGGAGTTTGGCGGTACATGGGTGAGGCGAAGCCCGAGGCCCAACAGTAGCCCGCCCAACGAGCACAATATCCGGCACCTGGTGGGGTAATTATCTCTCCCTTTTTAGAACAGGTTTGGCCTCTCAGCTCGAGGAGCACCTAGTCGCTGAGGAAACGTGAAATGCTACTACTGGTCTACGTCCTCCAGTCCTCCGAACAACAAGTAGCATCTTATTACGTGCGGTTTTGTTGTTTTGTACTTTGTTTGTTTTCTGGGCCTGGTGACATCTCCTAGGAAGATTGTCTTTGAAAGAATATTAACAATAGAAACCAAACCCAAACTCTGCACCTGTTTTCTGGCTGTGTCATTTGTTTTCACTAACCCACTGCAAGAGATGCATGGCCAAGACTCACTCGTTCAGTTTGTCTGACGTGAATATATTGTCCTATAGCATGCTAGACAAATTATAACTATATAACTATATCCACGCTACTGGGAAAAGATCGCAATCATTCCAGACATTGGAATGGCTTGCTCCTGCGTTCATTTGAGTTTATGAACAATATGCAATACATTTGTTAAATGTCATGGGATTAAAAGGGAGACATTCTCCCTGTATCACAGAGGAATTGCCAAATTCAATAAAGAAATGCTACTTGTAAGGTTCTGTTATCTGTTTTGGTGTTTCCCAATTCTGTTTAGTGTCTTTGTTTTTGTGTTTTTCGGTTACTGATTCTTGTTTCTGTAGTTCCATCCTAGTTTCTGTCTAGATCTACTTTTGTATACCTATGCTTGTTCTTTTAACAACGACTCCTCATCACCTTCATATGATTCCCTTGTTTTCTGCACCAACTGTTCATCTCTTGCTTATTTAGTTTGGTCCTTGTTCTAATCGTCTTTGTGAGGTAATGTTTGCTCCAACACGATTATACTAAGTCTTTTTGAAGTACGTTGTATATTTCAACTGTTGTAGTGTACCGACCTGTTGTAGCCAGTTTTCCCTAGACTCTAATTCCTTGCCTGATTCCTTACCTGCTACATAGTATTTGACTCTAGCTTTGATATTCAGCCTGTTTTCTGGCGACACCTCTAGCTTTGACCCTCCTCAACTTTTGTCTGAATATTGACTCCCTCTATATGACCTTCTGCCTGTTCCTTGACCAAGTTACCAGGGGTTTCCTGTGATACTTTACAAAATAAACACATGCTGCACCATGTGTTTGAAACCAGCACACTGTCTCCCATCGTATTCATTACACAAAGGAAAATCTCAGTAACCTGATAATTTTTTTTGAAAATCTTCAATTAATTAGTTAAAAAATGTTGTCCTTGAAGTGGAATTGGTAAAAATATTTAAAGATCACATGGGCAAAGCTGGACATGTTTATGATAACCAACCCATGTCAGATGTGCAAGAGCGTGTTACTGACAACTTGGCAAAAGTTACATCTGTGGACCAACCCTTATTTAGCTTCACCAATCAAAAATTGTGAAGGCCCTCAAAGTGCTGAATAAGTCACGCCTTAAAGGTTTTACATAAGTCCCACCACTACATGGGGGCAGTGATCCATCACAGTTGGATAATTACTGAAGTTTTACACAACCTGGTGATTTCCTAGAGCTGGGCCAAATTCCCCTAATGGTTTTAAGTTTCACATAGTCTACTTGCTTTAACATGCCCCTGGGATTTTAATGATCCCACATACACCACAATTCACAACATATAAGGGACCTTATATGCAAATTGTGTGTCTCCATTTACATTTAACAGAAGTCTAACGTGTTACCCAACCAAATCAAGGTCTCTGTTTTTTATGTCAAAGTAACTAGATTGAAATTGTCTGCTGTTTCCCGCCTTGTTGTTATGCTTCTGGTCTGGGCCAATCACCTGCCACTGTGTTGTGTATAAGAGAGCTGTTGTTTCGTCCCTCTGGGGATGTTTTTCTTTGTATTATGTAGTTTTTGTGACATTAACATTCTGGTTGTGTTGACATGCCTACATGTATGTGTCCACTCCTGTTAGTGCATCAGTCTAGCAGTTTGGAGACGTTTCAGATTTGCTTAAACTTGTTGCTGGCATCAAATTCACAGTGGGCAAATCTTTTAAGGAACAACAATGTTTCTCATTTTCCACATATCACTCCTCATTCCCATTCTCATTCTCCCCTAGATTATGACCACTGAGGTTTGTAACACAGAGTAACACATTTATTTTTATTTTTGGTGAGTTTAAACCAAAGGTTAGAAATTAAACTCCATTGCCTGTAAATGAATTTTTTATTGCAGTAGAAGATACTTGGCTGCATTTTTATGGAATATAAACCCAAAACCATTACCCTATACACACTACATCTCTCTGTCTCACAGATACTTTAAAGAATACACTCACCCCAATGAGTCCCTTCCAAACATGGAACTTAGCAGACCTCTTATGCTGCCCTCAATACAGTAGGCAGCATGCATGCACGATCTAGGGATCTATGTTTTAGCACACCTGGCAAAATTACAATTATGAATGTCATCAACACGTGGAAATTGAGTTGGACTGTTGAAGTCAGGGCAAGGCCTGGAAGATTGAAAATTATCTCAGATAGAGCTACTCGTGGACCAGTGAGGAATGCAAGGCAAAAACCCAATTTCACCCAAAAGGAACTGCAGGATTAGTTGTAGCATGATCTGTATTGAAGAGTTTCTTGGAGGAAATCCAACAAAACCTGTTTGCCAGGCTTTTCTGATCAGCACATTGTCAAGTATATTGAAAGGTCGTGCATGAACTACAGGCCAGGATAGTATATAACTAACATAACCCAACTGTTGGTATTTGCTAGAACTGAAAACATTGAGTAAATGTGTAAATTTGTGCTAGATCAAAGCCTGCAAAGCTACAGTATTAGCTCTGGAGAACTCTTGGGAGACAGACAACCCCTACTTAACACATACAATCTAAAAACGAAAAACCAAGAAAAATAAACAAATGTCAACATATACCAGAAAACCAAAAACCAATCCCAAAAATACTTAGAAATACAAGTAAAGAAAATAATGTACACTGTGTAAAGTGTAATGTTTATGAAGTAGTTACATTGAATGCGTTTTAGTGCTTATTTAAAGTGATTCCTTTAAACAGCCTGGAGATTTTCTAAACGTACTCAGTCGCTGTTGGACAAATTAATGATGTTTTCAGCAAAGGGCCACCAGAGCAGAAGCCTTTCGATCTCAGCTGAAGTCCTCTGTCCATTTGTATTTGGTAAATAGTTCATGTATACATTGAGATTTGCATCCACTGTAAAACAGAAGCAACATTTGTAAGGTATTTGGTAGAAAACACCTGCAGTGAAACGAAACAGGTTACCAAGTTGTCCAAAGGCTATACGAAGACAACAAAAGAAATTGCCTAGAAGCGTTGCCAGCTAAAAATGAATGACTGAAATATTTTTATGTTTGTTTGTGAATCACTGTCAAATGAAGACGTTGGGCTGGATTGAGCTAAACATTGGACTGGCCAGTGTGGGCAAGTTTATGTGTAGTTTCTCGGGTACCAATCTTCCCTGCAAACATGACCCTTCCTAGCAAAGGTCCAAATATATTAATGTGCCTTCAGATGCAAATGCATGGACCTACACTACTGTTCAGAAGTATGGAGTCACATGTTTTTTAAAGAAAAGCAAGTTTTTTGTCCAAGAACATAACATCTAATTGATCAGAAATACAGTAGTCTGTTATCAGCAATCATTACTCCTGTGTCCAAATGTATTTTTATAAATCCAGTGTGTTACTGCTTTGGCAGGAACAAAAAACAGAACATCAAGTGATTCAGGACCAGAGTTAGAAACCCATCAAGTTCCTGGTTAAAGTTAGATTAGTATGATCGTAAATGTTTTATTACCTCTTTCTCTTGAAGAGATAGGACCCCTCCTTTCTGAAGGTAACTGAATATTTCTGTAGAAAAGAGCATGAAATAGTTTGCCAAGTAGTTACTCTGTACATACAATCTTAGTAAGGAAAGTTTTGAAAGGGTTATTTACTAAGAGAAAGGGTTTTACCAAGAACCCTTCATTGGAAACAATTGCATCTCTAAGGCAACTATTTAGGGTTCTACTTAAAACCTTTACTGAGATGGAGGTTCCACTTTAGATGGTTAATAAGGGTGGTGAAAATATTTATAAAGAAATAGAACCATATGCAGAGGAATATTTTAATACAGAACCTGACAAAGTGTTATAGGTAGAACTCTCTGGAGAACCATCCATTCACTGAGTCAAATATATGACCCCTACAAGACACCACTTCTTCTAAGAGTGTAAAACATGGCTTCAAACTTTCCTCTGGCACTCAAAATAGGATGATTGTAACATCTGACGATATAGGGATTTCTTAAATACATAATGTTCATAGATTGTCTGCTCATCCAGTTTGTGCCACACAGGCCATAATAACGAATGGGTTTGGTGTGCCAGCACAAACACGCTTCCCTAATTATTCCTAAAAAGAACTACAGTTGTGGACTTACGGGCCATGGTGTTCATGCGCAGGACGAGGCTGATGAAACTCTCCACACTGATGTTTCCAGAAGATCCACCGTAGCGCAGAGCCATCAGGCAGAGCATGTCATCACCTATCCTGAGACCTGGGGAGGAGAGGAGGAGGGAGGAGGAGGAAGGAGGAAGAGGAGGAAGGAAAATTAGATTGAAGAACAAGAGGGGAGGGGTTGAGAGTGGAGAAGATTTTCCAAGATTTCATTTTTGACTCGTTAGTTAACAGAAATTCCTGTCTCATATGTCTTCACTTAACAATGAACATAGCTATTGCATTATTTGTTTTATAACTTTATTTTTCTTTATTTATAAATGTTTTATTTATGTCCTATATACCTCCGTGAATGGTATCTAGGGGTTGCAAAAACGCTGAAGCAATGACAATTTCAAAGAGCTGTGCTCAATAATTTTTGGAAGGACCTATTCTAGTACAATTACACAAAATGATTTAATATCTACATTTGAAAAGTAATATTTGAGGATTGTGAAATGTTACCTGAAGCCAGGATTGCATTCCTCAGTTCACTCAATGAAAGATTTCCAGAATGGTCCACATCTGCTCGGAAGAAGATGTCCTGGATAATGCAAGAAAGTAATTTTTCAGGTAAATTGGTCAAATAATTAGCTATAGCCTGAATGACCTTTAGCAACGCACTTTGTAATTCTTACCCGGTATATTTCTACTTTTCTCCATAAACGTTTAAATTCAGCACTGTTCAGTTTTCCAGTGACTGATGTCTGGAAATGGAATTGTTAAGAATATCAATCAGAGTCCAGGAGAGACTAGAACATGTCATCAATAATGGACTTGTCTGACAGTGAGGGAGCGAGTTTAATATAAATCTGGTTCATGGTCGGTCTGAGAAATCAAGGCTAGGTTTCGTTTTTTTACTCTTTTAGGACCCCTATCAAAATTAGGACCCCTATCAAAATTAGGACCCCTATCAAATAAGGGCCTCTATCAATTTTTCTTTCTATATTTATTCATCTTTGCTAATTTCTATGAATGTCATTAATTAACACTATTTAACAATGTCATACAAAACTATTCAATTAGATGAAAATAAATTTTCAGACGAGGAGTGATTTCGAAGTAATTCTGCTTTGAGGTATGAACTACAAGGCATGATATGGACTGGCTACAACTTACGTACCTAAATATAACTGACTAGACCTTGAATTCATTGAGCCATTTACGTGTATGCATCTGTACAGACTTTGGTAAAGTTCCACAAATGTTAGTACAAACAGCCACGCTCAATGCTTAACTATTAATGGGTTCCTGCCTTAATCCAGTAATATATTTGGACAATCGTAACGAAGAGTTGGTGTCACCAAGCACATGGAAAAGGATACGTCCATCAAGGCAACCATGCTTTGACAGGATTCCAGGCTGAAGCCTGGAGTTCCCTTTGCATATCCTGTAACATTTTTAAAGGTGCATAGAAAAGAATCAAAACAGTTTTCTCTGTTAAAACACCTTTTTTACATTTCTGTATACCTCCATTGCAAAGTATTTCCCTTCTACGTACCTTTTAGGAGATTTTCGTTTAGAGTCCTCTGAAGTTGTTCAGCATCCACTTCCTCAAACTTTTTAGTGAAAACAAGTATTGTGATGTTTTTTTTTCCATGAGTTAAAAAGGATAATGTAAAATGTTTTAGTTGGTCTTCAGGTTGTCTTGTGATTTTCATAATGTGTATTTGTGGGCTAATAGTCTGCACTTGCCTCATCCGAATATTGCAGAAACAGCCGTGGGTTGTAGAACAAATCTTGTCCAATGTCTGATTGGGGCTAAAATATAAAATATATGTTCAGATATTGGGGGTTGTAGAGCAAAGCAATATCAGTCGAGTACAGACATAACACATAGATTCACTTATCAGGGACAATAAACTGCATTGTATAATACCTTTGGGGTTTGAGGGGTAGTTGGGGTAGTTGGGGATTTTGGGGTGTCTGGGATTTCCTCCACATCTTGGTCATTGGAGTTATCACTGAAAATATATATATTTTTTGAGGCGGTGGGATACATTGATTCCAATCATTCACTGTAAATGTTAAAAAACAAACTACATTATAGTACTTTTGAAGAGGGGTTGGGGGGCTTACTGGACATTGGTTTTCGCCTTGGACAGGATGGACAGGATGAAGGAACCTGATTGCTTTGGTTCGTATGTTGATGGCACAATCAGGTATTCACCAGGTTTCAGCCGGAACATCTCCATCACTTCCCGGGCATTTAGGTAGACCATGGTTTTCCCGACCAGCCTACTGGTGTTAAAGAAAGAGGCAGGAAACTTCCCCCTCTGCCCTTTGAACTGATAACAATAAAGAAAACACTGTGGTTTGTGCTGTGTGCATGCTAAATCACTTTATTTAAATGTTTCTGTTAAAACCCTAATATAAATACGTTATGTTACTTCTCTGATATACCGAATGTAATATAGTACACAATGTCAGTACTTGTGTAGTTAGACATGCTTTAATATCAGGTTTCTTTATTGCTTCATTTATTTTACAATTTACTATGTAGTCAATTAGCAAACAATTGAATCTAGGACAATTAACAATTGCTTTGACCATGTACACCTGTCATCTGTATTAATTGCTGCTGTAGCTAATTAAAATAACATTAAACAAACATTTTTGTATTTCATTTAATTTCAGGCTACAGATCAATCCATTCTCCTTCTTTAAAACACTGTTTAACTTTTATCGATTTCATAAAAATTACTTACTTGGGCGGGTACCTGTTTCAAAAACAAAACAAAACATATTATTTGTAAATACAATATCATTTCTGGTCTTCTTTTATTGCTTGTTCAGGAACTATATAGAAATATCCTTGTTTTTGAAAGAAAAGCAACTTTGTTTTCATTACAATAACATATTAGAAAATACAGTGTAGACAATGTTAATGTTGTTAAGTAACTTTAAATGACTGTTTTAGATGGAAATGGCAGATATTCAATGAGAGATCTAAACAGGCATGCCAAGGCCCATTATCTGCATCACTGTTCCAATGGCACATTATGTTTGCTAATAGAAGTTTATCATTTTAAAATGCTAAATGATTATAAGAAAACGTTTTTGTGAAAATGTTACAAAAAAATGTTATGCTGATTAAAGAAGCAATAAATTGGACTTCTTTTGATTGGTTCATTATCTTCAATATCTGCAATTATGGGTTTGATTACAGGCTGAAAATGGCCAGAAACATCAGACATTTGGAAGTATTATATATTATACACAAAACAGCCATAACATTATGACTACCTGCCTAATGTTGTGTAGGTCCTATTCTCAACAAACTGCTTTTTCCTCTGTTCTGACACATTTCTATTGATACCAGCATTAACTTTTTCAGCTTTTGTGCCTCAGTCGCTCATATGTTGGATCGAACCACACGGGCCAGCCTTCGCTCCCCACATACATAAATGAGCCTTGTCTTTTTCCTTTGTTGGACCACTTTTGGTAGGCACTGACCACTGTAGACAGGAGACACCCCACAAGGGCTGCAGTTTTGGAGATGCTCTGATCCAATCTTCTAGCCATCACAATTTGTCCCTTGCCCATTTTCTTGCTTCTAACACATCAAGTTTGAAAACAGAATTTTCACTTGCTGCCTAATAAATCCTACCCACAGTAAGGAGCCTTGATAACAAGATTATCAATTTTATTTATTAAGTTGTCATAATGTTATGGCTGATTGGTGTATATATACTGTATATTTATAAACGCCGTTGTTTGAAGAAAGTTTCTTCCAGAAACTGGCAGTAGAGTTGAAAAGGTCCATCTACCGCATTCTTAATGATAGCAGCCTATACCAGTACCCCTCTGCCACCTACAGTAGCTGGACACTGGTGGTGCCGTGTGTCCATTAGTGATCCAGACATGGACCCAGTTTTTTGCAGTTCATTTGCGTGTTTTTTGCACCCCAGTTAACTATTTGCAACAAACCTTTGATTGGCCGGTGAAAACGCCTCAATAGTTTAACAGTTTCAAGAGTGTTGCATCCATCAGAAAATTATTTTACAATTTTAGATTATTCAGTGTCATTTAAATCAATGTTTTGGTCCATTTTACCTGAGGTCATGAAGCTGCCTAATAATTATGAACACCTTGATATTAGGTGTTATTCACTGTTGCAACACCCTCCCTCATTACACCAATACATTTTTTGGAAAATAATCAATCCAATGAGCCTTCACGTTTATATGGTTTGGAGTTGGAAAATGTGCATAGAAATATCGATACGATCAGAATACTCACAATAATTGTGCACGCAGTGTATGCATGCTTCACTTCGTATACTGTTTCCAGTGTGTGACGACATGTGCACTGCATTTGATTTCTTTTGCTACACCGAAGGGACATCGCAGACCTCGCCAGGCCCAATATCCACTAAAAACCTGAGGCCACTGACGGAATAACACTGGCGTGTTAAGCAATGCACTTTGTCTTGTGCTGTCTATGAGAGTCTTGTTTTGTCTGTTCTGTGGTGTTTTTTTAATAATTTTGCATCTGTTTATTTTTATTAATTGAACCTAAACTGTATGTGTTAACATGTATAGGCAGGGCCCAGCTGTAAAAGAGACATTGGTCTCTGTCTGTAATTGAAAATAGAAGTCTAATACTAACCAGTGTCATGTTGAGTAATACATTACACCCTAATTGCTCCTCTCTCGCTGTTCCTTATTCTACACAGTTGGCTTTTATTTGTATGAAACACATATTTTCAGCAATGTACTTGGGTCTTACCTTAAAAGTGGAATACTTGAAACATTATTTAGCATATTTAAACAAATAGCACTAACCGCATAGATAGAAAAACCAATGTGAAGGTTTTTAACAAAACGTCTTCTTCCACTTTTTGACTTCTGAATCAATGACACCAGGACGTTGTACTCAGAGCAGTCCAACTCCTCAATCTTCACCCGATACTGAGGATTTATCCAGAAAGTGTCTGTGAAATTAAAAGAGAAAATCCCTTTTCACTATAAGTTCAAGTCATTTGTGGTCTTCTATGGCAAATAATTCCTTGTTACAAGCAATCAATGTTATTTACTTGGGAATTTCTCACTACCACCAGCAGTGATATCTGCAACCCATCTCCCTTCATAAAAGGAGGATGTCCAAAGAGAAGTGGTGTTGTCATCAAAAAAATTTAGGTTTAAACAGCAGATAGTCACTTCTGTGAAATTCTTACAGAAGTCTTCCATAGCCATCCTGAGAAGACAACCAGTTGTTAATTGGTACTGGTGTTATATATCAATACTTTTGTACACTGATTAATACTGGTATCAAGTAACAGTAATGATTGACACTAATATGTAATAATCAGTGCTGATTTGTACTAACAATATCATATCTGTAAGCTACTTACAATATAATATTTACTATATGGTTGGCAAACAAATTCCTGCTAAATTGTTTACCAGAATTCCCCATCAACTGCTACGGACAGATACTTCATCCGTTCTTCTGGACTCACTGTTTCCCACAAGGAGGACCTTACAGGAAATCAAACACTGCACGTGAGGTTTCCCATGTGTGGTTGAATGCAAATTAAATTATAATGAAGTTGACCTTGCATACATAACATGTATTTAATATAGTTTAGACTGGAGATTCTCTTCTGAATCCAAAGCTAAATCCCGAATGGACCCTCCATATCTTCATTCCAGCACCAGCACATGCTCTCCTTTGTCATTTGCACAAGTGTCCCAAAGCTAAGGGAGGAAAAATGATCAAGTGGCTAATTAGACCCTCCGGTAACCACTTTCAGCAAGGGTGCCACAATGACGCCTCTGCTAGCAAGTAACTAGTGAAGTGCAATCCCATAAGACACCACGTTATCTGGCGTGCATGATGATATGACCTGAGCATTTGTTATCATCTGATTTCGAGACATCACACATACGCAAAACAAAGTATAGCCTAAATGTAATATTCAATTGTCGATGCTGTTTGTTCTTAAACGATAGGGGGGATGTGTGAATCATAATTTCATGCTTGTTTAAATAAGTAATGGTGGACTGTAAATGTAATCATTCAAGTCAAGAGCGTGTCCCACTCTTGTTGGTGCGTTCATTAAACCCCTAGCCAATGTGTGGAAGTCACCCTCAGAGATCCGTCAACAACACGTGAACATGGAGGGCATAAGCAAGCGCGTAGGGGATCAGGGACAGTTTGAGATTCATAGACAGCAACAATATTAGGGAGATGAACTGACTGATTAACTGATAGTTAGAGTGGAAACACATTTGAATAAAAGTCTTTACACATCGCTCCAGTCTCCATTCCACTCTCCAAAGCCCCACGGGTTCAAGACGCGGACCAGATTCACTGGCATGTCTCGGCACATGACCTGTGGATGACATCAGGATGAAGGAGCCAGTTCATTGGTTCGCAGTGGCAATTATAGCACACAAACTACAGAAACATTTCCATTTGTCTCAGTTCCGACAGAAAACGGCGTTAGGTTCTGCTCCCCCTGGGTAACTCAATGCCAACACATGGTCATGCATACCATACTACTAATAACGATATCAACACCACAATATCATTCATAGCAATCTCCATAGGCAATGAGAAAGATACGCAAAATGGACCCCATGATGAAACAGAACAGGTAGAGGCAGGGGTGTTGGGTGGCTTCACACAGCATGCTAGTTAGACAGCGCACTTCTGAATGAGTAACCTGATGATAAAATAGTCAGCATCAAATGCGATATTGTGATAGGAGCGATCCCAGAGACCGTTTATACGTCACTGACCAATACCCACTCAGGTGTCTAGACTGGAATGGCTATGCTAATTAATTGGGCCAGTTACCTGTGTAACTCCTGTGATGGTGTAGGCATGACCCCTCACTAGTCCATTTGGTGCCACTGTGTTCTCTGGTGTTTCCTACAATCGACACAAGTTTTTGGATATTAGCGCATGGCAAGGCAAGGCACATTTATACACAGGGTAATTCAATTTCCTTAACATAAGAAAAACAACTAACATCAGGGTTACTGGACATACTGTTAACTTTAACGACAAAGCATACAAATAAAAACATCCAATTCATGATGGCTAAATGATTATTAAAAGATTAATAAAAGGCAGAAGAAAACAGATTCAGTAGTATAACATTTATTTGTTTAGGAGATGATTTTGTCCAGAGCTCCCTATATGAGCATATAGTCTTGCTCAATGAAAGAGGTACCAATCCGTTTTACACTGCTGGCTCAGGGATTAGATCCAACACATTTTACTGGTCAGAATCGCACACCATCAACCGCCAGACAAAAACATGATTTGTGAAAACATGAGTTGCACAACTGAGTCCAAACTTCCCTCTTAACTGTTTTGATCAGAGCTTCATTGTGGTGTTTCTGAGTTTGCTATTAATCTTACCCCTTGAGGCGTGCTACACCCAATCATCGACTGGGACTTGGCAGCTCTGAACAAGATGTCCCAGATATTTGATGGAGCTTCTGCAAGCGTGTACCTAATGTTAATTCCTCCAGTGAAGTCCATCATAGCTTCAGAAAGAGTCCCAGCGTTCATGTCAGCGTAGGAGCCACACACCCTACAAAAATGGAGTATGATTGAGGCCTAAAATACATGAGATATGTAATGATATAAAATCTGTCAACAACTTCTCAACTGATAGGACTCACATACTTGGCATAGGCTTTCTCCAGTAAGGCTGGCCAAAATTCATTGCATGTTTTTGGTTGAACAAAAATGAGATTGCCATGAAGTGTTGGCAGCTTGTCATCAATCACAACGTCCACCCACCTACCAAACCTCCAGAACTGAAACATGAAAGAACACGTTTTATTTTCTGAGGGGTTTCAGAAATGTTCAGACAAGCATATTAATTACGCTCATTATATTTCAATACCCCCTAATGCATCTCAAACCCGATTCAATGCAGTGAAAATATGAAATATGACAGTTATTCTTTTAGGCTATTTAGTCTGAGGTAATTTACCCTGAAGTGGAATATTCCACAGTAACCATCTCCAAAGTTTTGTTGTACAGGTATTACTTGATTCAGGATGTCCTTCTGGTATGTCAAAGCCCCAATGGATGCAAGAAACCAGCAATTTCCTTTAAAACAGGTTTATGTGCATCATGACATGTCACATCTCTTCTCTGCTACTGGTCAAATGTCTTTAATGACTATCACTACCAGGCAAGTGTAATGAGATGGCTACGACTACAAGAACACTGTCTAGCATCCTGGTGATCACTGATTTAGTAATGTTTATGGCTTTCACAATGTGGTCCTGTAAGTGTTTTTATGTCATAGAGTTATGTGAAAGCAGGATGCCAGCAGTTCGATAGCATATAGACCTAGTGTTTCAATGCTACCTGTATTTGCTTAAAGCCAAATTCACTTACCAACTTCTCCTTGACAAAAGTCAAACCTTGATATTCCACTAACAATAAAGTTAGGATTTTGGACTAATTCCTGGAAGAAGAAAGGCACAAATTACACCTATTTGTTTAATAATTTATAAAAATGTATATTGAAAGTAAAAAATCAGTTAATGCTCTACAATAAAACATGGTTGTATTGCAATATACTGTTTGCAGAACTGGCTATAGTCTTCACCATACATACCGCTGGTCTTTTCCACACCACTCCTTCTATGTCTTTACCAATGGAGGTGTTGTCTGGGGGGAACATGTCATCTATGTATCTGTAACGGTGCATGAAGAATTCTTGCTTCAGCTTCTGGTAGTCTTGGTTGTGGAATTTCTCTGGATTGGCAAGGGTCCCTATACCGTCATTTATGTAACGCGCCTGCGTTATACTCGTGCACACACCGGGAGGCGGCATGGTTATATTCTATGTAGGATCTGTAATAAGAGAAATTGAAATTAAACTTTGCAATTTCAAATCGTAATTAGCATTATAACATTATGAAGAGTTAATGACAGCTAACAATGCAACAGATACACAGAAATGAACAGAAATAGTCATATGTTTTTGGGGCTACTTTCAATTGTGTTTAGAAGCCCACCAGTTACTCCAGAACCTAGACAGGGTTTTAGTGATGTCAAAAGTACAGTACTCCAACACCTACAAATTGTTTTAGCAAATGTATGCTTGTAACTATGCTGACAGTTATACTAAATTACATTTAACAATCATAAACCTTGGCTCTTTGATGTGTCTCCAACTCACAATTCCAAATGCATAAAGTTTTCTTCATACAAATTGTCATTCCTACTAGGTATATTTCAACGGTCACTAAGTAAAACTTTATCATATCTGATGCATACAGGCTCATCTTGCTAAAACACAGCAACAAAGAAGTAATATAGGCCCCACCAAAGTTCAAGTTCAATCACACTTTCGTTCAATCACACTTTCAATATAATTTAAACAAGTGCAAGTTTTAGTCCTTTAAAAACATATACCTGAAAGAGCCCAAGACTGCTGAAATCCTTGGCAATGCAATATAATGTGCTCAAACTTGAGCGTATTGTGTGCTTAAGTCCTCCCAGCCTGCCGTGAAGAGCCAACCAAAACCGGTTAATAAGCTTTGGGGTGTGGATTTAGTTTACAAAACTCTGACTTCCCGGCTGTGTTTTCACAGGATTTAGTGGCGGGGGCGTGTTGAATGATCCGTGAGGTATTTTCTCAGGTTTTTAGATGATGTGCCAGACCATACTGATTAGCATTGAGAACCACAAAAACACTGTTGACATGTATAATTTCATGTAACCCTGCGCAATGTAGTCTCAGGACTATTTTAGCCAGGTTCCCAATCTGTTGTTTTCTGTCCAGTGCTGTTTTAAAATTTGTCCTGGCTTTACGGTGAACAAAACCATTACCCTAAACCATTCAAACCTCAACAACACCTGTTTTACTGGAGCTCCCCGTGTTTTCTTTCTGCTTTACATTCACATTGGTTTGTGAAATCCCTCTAAATGGGGTTCTCACAAACCAATTTTAATGAATAAGGATCAATGCAAAGTTTTGTTTATTATATTCTGCAGTTCAGGTTGCATCGGTGTTAAGAACGCTAGGTGGGATATTGCTGTGACTTGAAACTGAACAAGCCTTTTAATCTGAGTGCTGAGCTGAAGCATAGAAGCTAGGGTGGTTGAATACAAGCTTGTGAGGTGGATACCCCTTTTGTTCTCACTTGTACCCTCCTTATATCAAGTGAGAACAAGCAGGTTGCCCCTAGGCGGTACAGAATACATACTAGGAATTTCAACATTCCTCCTCCTGAATACTCAATACTCACTTAGTAAAGGAACACTCAGGCTAGATTTCACAGAAAGAGATGAAGCCTAGTCTAGGACTGAAATACAAGCTCAATGGAGTTTTCTATGGAACTTTATTATTTTTGTCCTAGACTAGCCTTAATCCCTCTCTGTAAAACCAGACCCTAATCTTCCTCAACTGACCTTCATATGACTCTTGGTCAAGTTTCTACCCTGTACTTGTGAAACAAATCACACTACTGCCTGCTGTTTCTAAAAACATCACTTCTATTTCTATATTCCATATTTTGGAGCTGATAGAATTACATTCACATTATATTTTTCAAATGTAATTCTTAAGGATTTATTGGACAATGTTATTACTAGTGACATGGAGTTAGTGCATTCATACACATAGATATTCAACCAACCATCTGTTAACAAACCGTAGTATTTCAAGGCTTTCCTATACAGTAGAGAATGCTTCATAAAACTTTAAAAGAACAGGGGGGTGGACATTTTTTAAAAATGTTTAGCTTAATTATCTATCTCAAACTTACCTCGATTGCAATTGAAATGCTGAGAATTGGAATATGAAAACCATTGGAATTGGATAACCATTGGAATGGAGAATTGGAATTGGATAACCAGTGGAATGGAGAATTGGAATTGGATAACCATTGGAATGGAGAATTGGAATTGGAAAACCATTGGAATGGAGAATTGGAATGGGATAACCAGTGGAATGGAGAACTGGAATTGGATAACCATTGGAATGGAGAATTGGAATTGGATAACCAGTGGAACGGAGAACTGGAATTG
>JACXGJ010004764.1:26409-43309 GCA_016801105.1 Esox niger
GCTAGCTTCCCGATTGTACTTCTGCCGCCAGCCCGTGTACCGACTCTCCGCCTGTCCCAGACTACTCTGCCTATCGCCCGTCTGCCTCTACGCCGCCGAGTCGTTAGACGACTGACCTTCCGTCCCCGTACTCTCCACCTACCCTTCTCCCTCCTGCTCCCTGTCCGCGTTTGGATCCCCACCAGCACCCGTGACAATTGGATAACCATTGTAATGGAGAATTGGAATTGGATAACTAGTGGAATGGAGAATTGGAATTGGATAACCATTGGAATGGAGAATTGGAATTGGATAACCAGTGTAATGGAGAATTGGAATTGGATAACCAGTGTAATGGAGAATTGGAATTGGATAACCAGTGTAATGGAGAATTGGAATTGGATAACCATTGGAATGGAGAATTGGAATTGGATAACCATTGGAATGGAGAATTGGAATTGGATAACCATTGGAATGGAGAATTGGAATTGGATAACCATATGTGTTTTTGTGACATTTATCTGAGAATATTAATCTTCCCACAAGCTTCCAAAATGTGAGACCTGTAGTTAAACCCTGCAGGGAAGCAGTAGCTAAGCATCCCTGCTATGGCTGCATATACTTGATTAAGTGCTATGACTTTTTCATCGCCCTGCACTTTTAAACTAGTGGGTGGAGAGCAATTGAGAGGTAGTATTCTGAATAATATAGAGTATTCTGTAATTGTAACCAGTAATGTTTAGTTTATAAACCATTTCAGCTTAGAAATACTGTCTCAATCCGTGGCAGTCTTGAGCTTAAAAAGCATTGAGTTTATATCAAAGCACCTAGATATTGTGCTTGGAGAAATCCATGATGTATCCAGCAAAGCAAATTCATGGAACAAGCACTGTGATATTGTTCTTGGAGAAATCAATGAGGTATCCAGCAAAGTAAATGCCTCTTACAATTCCAACAGAAGTATTCTGTCCCTGTCATTTTGTTCACAGTTTTGGTCAATACTTTATGTATACATTGAGATGTTAATCCACTGAAAAGAGAGTGGAAATATTGTAGTGTATGATACACAGTTGTACTCAAAAGTTAGCATACCCTTGGAGGATTGGTAATATGTAAAACATTTTAAGAAAACAGGAGTGAGCAGGCAGAACACATGTCGTTTATTTCTTATGGGAATCACATTCTAGTGATTGATTTGAGGACCAAAAAGGTTCCAGTGCAATTACATTTCACCATCACGAGGCAACTAAAGATAAAATCTGTTGTTTTAGCTATATAATAGTTGTAGTCCGCCCTTGAAAATATCATGACATATAGCCCATGTTGTGTTTGTGGATTAACAAAATAGCATCCCAACATGGTCCATCTGTAAAATCTGAAAATAAAATAGTTACACATTAATGCTATATTTTCTATGTACTAAAGATGGGGATAACACGCTATCACATTTTGCAGAGCTTTAAAAACAATTACGGTACATTTCAAGTCAGCCACTAGGTGGCGAGGTCTCACTAGTCTAGAAGACATCCATCTAAGCACACATTTCTACACCTCTTTCTACACCTCTTTCTCAGGTCAGGTAGTGCTGAGGCAAAGTTCAAGGGCTCTGGTCCTCCAGGAGTGAAGACAGAAAGAAAAAGAAATAGAGAATAAAATTAGGAGTAGAATTAGATGGCCTTTTGACAATGTCTCTCTCTGTCAAACTGTTGATGAGAAATTAACAATTGAATGAGTCAACAATGTGTATGACCATTTTAGCATTAGCATTTATCACATACATTTTAGCATTACCACATACACCAGTATCTGCCAAAATCCTGTCATTATTAGAGTGGTACACGCTATCATCACTTCACTTGAAGTGTCACAATGGGTGGGTAAAATACATTTATTTTTATCTTGTGGTACTTGCTTACGATAAGACCTTAGAGTTTTGTGGGAACTCAAAATCTTTATGTGGAGCCCTAAAACTAAATTCTGTGCATCAAAGCCAGATCCACTGTTTTTCATTGTAACCCTCTAATCAAAGACGTATTCAAAACTGGGACACCAGGTGGGTGCAATTCATGATGAGGTAGAACAAAGAAACAGCCGGCTCCAGCCCTCATAGCTGTTTGAATTTGATTGGCAAATTAAAAGAATAAAACACTAGCATGACGGAAAATAATAAAAACTGATGTTGCAATTCCCACTGGAAGAACAGATCTACACATTTCTCCTTCAAGATAGAAACTATATTCATGTTTCATCTTTAAATGTCAGTTAATATTTGCAATAAAATGAAAGGCCTATTAACACAGAATTTGTGCCCATTAACGTGTTATTTAAAAAACATTGCTGTGGATGTATCGCCAAATACAAATGTGCTCCTGCACCACATGCAAAGTTGGGGATTTGACAGGATTTGACAAATAACATTTACCATTAATACAACCTCCTGGCTCATCAAATCCTGTGGGATCTCCACAACGGCATAGCGTGTAGGATTAAAGGGTCCTATTAAAGAGTCCCATTAACGGGTCCCATTGGGGAGTGGCGCCAAAGAGATTCACAACAATCTGTGGAAAACGCAGTAAGGGCCTCCAGTCATTTCCTACAATTGAGTTTTTTTGCTTCCTTGCTTTCTTTAAACAAACCCAGGAAGTTGTCTCTGCAGCCACGTTTATCTACACAGCGCAGACTATAAAAAACTCTTTGCTGACCCCACCCAAGTTGAAGTCATCACTCACAGAAAGTTATCTAAAAAGACTATAACGAATAGCATTATGGTGAACATCCAAACTAAAGGATTGAGAAATTAAATTCAGCAAATGTTAAGTCAATGCTCTTATCTAGAGTTACCTGCTGTTGCATTTACTGCAGTAATCCTATGATCCTATGAAGCTGTTTGGATCAGCCGTACATCACAGTAATAGTCCGAATCGACCACAGGCACCAGAAAGACATCAAATGACACTGACATTATAACACCAGCATTACAGCAAACTCACATACATACTAATTAAATGCATGTGTCAACGTTTGATTTGAATCAGTTATTCAGATTACTATCTAAAGAGAAAGGCCTTCTAAGTGAAAACGTGTTTCAGATGGGCTGAGTAGCTCAAATGGCAAGCTCCCATCACACCAGGCCAACTCAGGTGTGACGGGTAGTACCGTTGCTTTAAGGATTGGACCGTCCCTCTCAGGAGACACCTTGGTGCCCGACTGGTAGGTAGGAAGCGTCCAGGATGCAACAGGTATGGGCAGTCGGTAATCAGGGAGGCTTTTATTTTGAAGGATGGTCAGCGTCTTGCTTTGTGGTAACGTCTGTGATTCGGTATTAAGGTATGTGGATACAGGAAGGCAGTATGGTTTTGCACGCTAAAATGGCGAACACCACACCTATTACTACGTGTATTTTATGCAAATTAATAATGTTTTAGCACTTAGGATAATGTCCCAGTGCCACCGAACCACTGGCCTGAAAACGTTCATGCCTCCCAAGATTTTCAAACGTTGCTTTATCTCGGGCAGTTGCCATAATCAATCTCTCCATCTCAACACTTGTACTTCTGGTACTCACTTCACCTACATTTCACTTTCCTGTTTCACTTCTCCTAGCCTTCCTTTCACTTGCTGTGCACTTTGTTTCACTGTGCGGGTCATGGGGGAGAAAATTGAATGTATTTAATGAGTTTGAGTGTTACGGAATTTAATTTTGTAATGAAACTTAATGAGTACTTACCTGTCCTGGATATATGTGTTGGTTTTGTGTGCTGGAGATGGCTAAAGCCTGTAGTGGTAGAGTGTTCAAGGCTTGTCCGACTATTGGGCCTGACACTTTTTCTATCAGTCTTCTAACTCGCATTAAGTTGATGTTCACTAATATCCATCCTTAGCAAGCTACAAGAAACAGAAAATCCGTGGATATGCGCATAATTTCCCAGAAATATTTCCAATATAATACATTTTAGGCTGCGTTAACAATTTTGTGAGATTTGTTACTAAAATGTATTGCAATTTATTGTTTATGTAAATAATCCTAGTTTGAGCTTTAAAGATGAGTGCAGGACTCAATTGAAGGTCTCAATTCGCCCATGTAATTCTGATACCTAACCCTAACCAAACCCTAACCTTTTTGTTTCCAAACCGTAGCCCAAACCTTAACCTCAACCTCAACCTCAGTGCTGTGTTGCTGTAAATCATCCTTTATCTGCATATCCAGTGTGAGACAATAGGTAGTGTGATTGCCCTCTGATCTGAACGTTGCCAGTTAACATTTTGTTAAAATTCGTATTTATCTCTGTATTCATAGCATCGTAAGATATGTTAAATGTTAGGCATTTCGGAGTGTAACATTTTTGGTGGCGCATTGTTATGTAACCTAACATAATGTCACATATACGAAATCGAGTGCCATGGATTTTCTTGTAATAGTCTACACAGTGTCCTCAGACCACGTTGCAACACATTGCCTTTGCTGTGCGCACCACCCGACCCATGAACCCAGCCTCTCTAATCTCTAAAATGCAGCTAAATTCCTGGCACCGCTATTTTGGTATGCGTTTTAGGAAGCTAAGTGAAGGACGGATGTGATGTTTTTGCCGGACCGAGTAAACGGAGCCGGTCTAGAAGAGCGAGTGTCTCTGACTGACCGACTGACTGACCCTTGTTAAATAGCGTAGTGGTTAGAGACGCAGACTACAGAATTACCGCGTTATATTTAAATGCAACATTGCAGGCTCAACAAGCAATATGACATCACGTTTACTCTGCAAGTAGCCATCTGGAAAACAAGTCAAAACAATGAGGGTGCCGCTATTGTTTTTGGCTTCCACAACGGAACTTACTTCTCCGGTATACAAAAACCATCCTATAACAATTATTTCCGTTGTTAGTGTACATACAAAACAGGATGCTGAGCTTGAATGTACAATTCAAACTCAAACTGTGTTTTGGCAGGGAAGAGGGAGCTTCATTTGTCATCCGTTTGCCAATGAGGCATAAATGTTGCCTGCGGGTCAACGATGGTTCGGTCAATTATTGCTTGTGGTTTGTTGGATTATCTGGGAATTATGCTGTTTATACTTCTACTTCAATTCTCCATCTGCCGTGGAAACTCTAGTGGAGAAGCAACTCTGTGTACACTCAATGCCTGTTTTACTTTTCATAGGGAGCAAGTCAATTTTGAAGAAGCGCGTGTGAAATGTGAAGAGAACGGAGGTTACTTGGTAACAACTAAAGGAAAAAGGGAGGAAGCAGAACTTCAATCCATTATTTCACAGATAGACGGAAGACATCGCAGTTTGGATTTCGATTTCTGGATAGGTTTAAAATTACTTAAAGGCCAGTGTGTAGAACAAGGCGTCGGTCTCAAAGGTTTTAAGTGGATATCTGAAAGTGATGCTTCCGACTATTCCAACTGGAAGGAGGTACCTCAGGCCACCTGCACAGAAGATCGCTGCGTATTTGTACATTATTCTTTATCCAGTCACGAGGGATTGAAATGGACAGACCGTTCTTGCAAGAGCAAGGCTTTTTACGCGTGCAAATTCTATTTCAAAGGCATGTGTAAACCTTTGGTGTTGGCAGGAGGAGAGCAAGTGAATTACAGTCTCCCATTCTCAGCACATATCTTAAATGGGAATACTAAAATGACCGCGTTTCCATATGGAACATTCGCTGAGATAACATGCAGTGACAATGTTCAGACTTCTATTTGTAATTTAATGGATGGTTTCTATAACTGGACATCCCCGGGTCCGTTTTGCGCCTCTGGTAAACCAAGCTGTGGGTATATGAACGGCGGATGTGATCAATTGTGCCTTGATGGTGACGCCGGCGATGTCAGCTGTGGATGCAAGGATGGCTATTTATTAGATCCGGATAAAAAATCGTGTAGTTTAAAGGATTTTTGTCACAGGTCTCCGTGTCAACACCAGTGTGTATCAGGACTTACCGGCATCACGTGCGTATGCCCAAACGGCTTTCAATTGGATGAAAAGGGATTTGGTTGCATCGACGTTGATGAATGCCAAAACCATTCCTGTGATGGTCATGATTGCATTAATACCCATGGTAGTTTCACGTGCAAGTGCCAAGACGGCTATAAAAAAATAGATGGCAAATGTCACGATATAGACGAGTGCAACGAATCGAGATCAAGATGTCACCAGAAATGTCGTAACTCCCAGGGATCCTATTCCTGCCATTGCTTCGCCGGTTTCACTTTGTCCAAGGAAGGTCATAATTGTGTAGATATAGACGAATGTCTCAGTAATCCATGTGAGGACAACTGCACTAACACCATTGGTAGTTTCAGGTGCTCTTGTCATCCGAATTTCCGGTTACATCCCAATGGAATAATCTGCATTCCAGATGTGAATGTCCTCCCCACTGCTGAGTCTTCAAGTGCGAATACAGCGGGGCAACAAAAGGAGACGACTGACTTTATAACCATCACTACGGATGGTTTGCCGTCAAACAAACCACTAGGAACGAGTGGACCCCTGCATAATCACAATGTATTTAGCTCTTGGACATTTATTTGCGTTATTGCTTCTGTTGTTCCACTTCTGCTTGTAATTGCAGTAACTTTTGGTATAGTCATATTTCGATGTAGGCGTTCAAAAAGGGCAGCAAGGAAGAAAATCCTAACCGCTGACAGTTACTGTTGGGTGGCTTCTGGTTTAGAGACTCGGTTAGGAAAAAGTGACAGGTCACATGAAAGCACTGCATGAAATGTGTCAACTAGGCTAGTGGAACATTCAACGATGAATACAAATCATTTTGATACAAAATGTTCTGAAATGTTATAAATAAAACGTGTAAATAAAATGTGTAAGTATTGATGAATGTGAATAGAGCTTGTTTGAGATCATTAATCCCACTTATTTTCTTTCTGTGTTTATGTACATAGTGAACATTTGTTCAGTCACCATTGGCGTTGATTAATGAGCTATGGTCTGAAGCCTACTTGGAATCTGGACGTTTTTAATTTACATTCAATAATATTATACAATGTAATATAATATTTGTTGGGACTTGCAAGCCAAACGGATCCATGCTTCATTCGCGTTATTTGAGCAGCAGGACATTATGCTGGCAGCGCTCAGATTTTCATTATCACAATAAAAGTTATCCTTGAAATTTATAAAGCCATTTAGTTAACAATTTAGTATGTAAAACGAACAGACAAGAACAACATTGAAACTGTAAAACATAAAATGACAGTTTAGATTGTTAACTATATTGCCTTATATAGTTCAATGGTGGCTTATTTTAAAAAGGAAAATGTTAGTTAGCACTGCTGGCATAACATCCTGCTGCTAGTTGAACGATACCCTCGAATGGCCATCACTAGGGCCGGCTCCAGGTTTAAGCAAACATAAGCGTTCACATAGATGCACCCTAGCGGTCGGCGATCCTAACTGCTAGGGAGCACCAGACCTAAAGGTGACGGCCCCAAATAAAATGTTGCTTAGGGCCCCCAATATGCTAGAGCTGGCACTGTTATAATTTATTACAAAAAGCTCAGTAAAATATTTGATTCCATGATTCTTATGCAATATAATTATTGAATTAGACAATAATTCATAAATTGTCATTGCGTGCATCATGAGTCAGGTAAGAAAGAAAGATAAATTCAGTCTTCAGCCTAATATTTGAGGGAGGGAACATGTAAAATTGCATATCAGTTTAATGTAGGTGGATGAAACGTAAATATACCATTTCCTTCCTCAATAGTTGTACCGGAGTGTATTTCCTTTGCTGGATGTGACCCAGCGGGTGTTCCCTTTGTTGGATGTAACTCAGCCTTCTCAACATTTTAAGGATTTTGCTTCTTCAAGAAACCCCCTGTGATGAAACCGCTGTTTCCAGACAGCCAATCAGTTAAGTTATAGTCAAGGAATATTTTGCTGCAAAAAATGAATAATTGTATTGACTTGAAGACCACAATTCTTAGAGTTATGGTAATGCTTAACGTAGGTGGCGGACACGTTTTGTCCTATACCTGCACGTGTAAGGGGGGCATTTGTTACGCTGTCACCCTCGGTACAGTCGATTTCCAGTCATCGAAAAACATATGCCAAAAAGTAAATGGAGAATTAATGACCGTCCGATCTGCAGTATCAGATGAAATTGTTGGAGAAATGCTTGAACGCACACCGGGAAACTTCTGGATTGGATTACGCCTGCTTAATGGACTATGTAGCAACACCGAATTGAAGATGCGAGGATACGAGTGGACAACAGGGCTCCAAACCTCTAAATTCAGCAACTGGAAAGACAGTAAGAATATTTGCGTTCCACAGTGTGTGTCTGTTTCTAAAGATCGAATGTGGACAGAACGACCGTGCCAGGACAAAGTCGATGGATGTTTGTGTGAGAATGTTTCTATAAGCGCATGTCAAAGACCGCGTGTTTTTTCTCATCGCTTTTATGGTAAGGAAGGATGTGCTGCCGGTCCATGCGAACATAAATGCACAAACATTCCGGGCGGCTACGAATGCTCGTGTTTGGATGGATATATACCAAGCAGCAACAACCCCCATGTTTGTGAAATGCACTGTTCTTCGACCAAATGTCCGGCCATATGCGACAAACAAAACCAGTGTATCTGTCCTGTTGGTTTCATAAGAAATGTTGATTATTGTATGGATATTAACGAATGCGAGAATGAATATTGTGATCAGTTTTGTCACAATACCGTAGGAAGTTTCTTCTGCGCATGCAAAGCAGGGTATTCACTTCAAGAATTTGTAAAATGTGTCAAAACCGAAATTGTTTCTCTAACAATCCCGGTTTACGATTCAGTTACACCGGGTGTTAACAACACCAGTAAGGTTTCATCAGCCTCAACGGGGACTATTTTTTGGATATGGATTTTCATTGCAGTGGCAGTAACATTAGGCCTACTAGTAATTACTGTTCGGTATTATGTAATTAAGAATCATGAGCAGAATCTGAATAGGCCGATACCGATGTGATGTCCAAACTTATAAAATAATCCACAGGAGTCCTATGAAAACCCTGCAAGGGATGTCTATGAGAAAATGTAGATATGGGAAACATTTTACAAAACTGATTCTAATAAAAATAATATAAGGATCCTATAATAATTTTAAATCCAATATGAAAACCAATGAGAATGCTACAAAATGGTTTCGATATCAAGATAGAAAATCATTACAGTTTCTTTTGACTGGGGGTATATTATAAATGCCTTTGATCGTGTCAAAGTTGGCCCCATTTGTAGGCTAATACATTAAGAATGGTAAATTATGAAAATTCTTATTTTAAACTCGTTTTGCATATTTATATTAGCCTAATGCATTCTACAGCCTACACTGATTATTTATAAAGTAGGCATCTGTAGGCTATCAAACCTAAAATTGAGCCTACACCATACTGATAACATACTGCATTGAGTCCTGTATTTAAATAATATTATTCAAAAGAAAAAATGATTCTTCATTTAGGCTTAATAACCTTACTTGATCTCTGGCTTTTTATGATGGTTTGGCATTAAAAGCCATGAGACAAAACTTACAGATTTTTTTAAACATCGGACCAAAGATCCAGAAAAGGCGGTGTCCACTTCCACGTTCTTTCAGATGCATTCTGTGATTTTTGGCCACTGGTTTTAAAAATCGCGCAGTCAAGTAAAATTGGGCCCATGAGTGTGTTTACTATGTCATGTATGTTTTGCAATGAGCCTCCATGTAATCAAAACATTTCACGTCCAAGCCTGGAGTTGAATGGCAAACTGAAAGTGACCCTATACTTATAAAACCTACTACACAGTCAGCCCAAAATGTGAGGTTTAAAAAAATGTGTTACTCCAAAAATCCCAGACTGAACCGTGAAAACAGGCCTGATGTCTTGACATCCAACCGCAAACAACACGTTTTCTTCAAAAAAGTAATAAAACTTCAAATGTTTAATACCTGTGCCTATTGTCTTCAATATAAAGCAATTTCCTTCCTCACCTTGGACAGAACACTGCTTCTCACAGTACTCAAGGGTATGTGGTACGAATGGTACGTTTGTAATCAGGTGGGAATTTACACCTGGGAAAAAATAAACAATTGAAAGCCTTCCAACGTATTATAAATTACAGGAAACTCCTCTCATGCTGACCTCCCACTTAAGGAAACAGACGAAAATACTATTATTTTCAGCAGTAATAATAGCAAAGCAATAACAATGTTGTTAACACTATAATTTGTTTTACAATCGTGGTTGCTGTGCTTTTAGTTTGTTTGTCGCAATTTGTTTCCCATTAGCCAATTTAGTGTCCCTGAAAGAGCTTAAACGTTTGAATACACCCAGTGGCTCCAACTTTAGAGTAGGAATGTTTCCACCATGCTCTACATGGACATCAATCATTAGCAATATAATGAGCGAGTTGTATGTAGTTGCCGAATACTTTTTTTACATTATAATCCATCTGTTCATAGTCAACCCGTCACTGTTTAGGCAAAAATCAAAGATGTGACTGCAGAAAAGCAGCCGCATTCATAGATAGAGGCATTAAAGTAATGACTGGAAATCCAGTATGAACCCCATTAGAGAAGGCGGTTGGCTGGAGGTGGGAGTGTTGGACAAGTACCTAAAAGGTTTTTCAATTTGAATCCCTGAGTTTTCATATTGGACAGCTTTTTTGGTTGAAAGTCCTGTAAGAAAATCTCGATTTCTGTAAGTGTTTCCTATGGGAAAAAACACAAGAAATCCAAAATTAATACTCAATTTAAAATCCTATAGGGATTGCTCGTTTAAAACAAAAAAATATTATTGCAGTACTTGACCGCGATAATAGTGTTTGTTTGAGAGGGCTGCAGAGATCCAACTAATCGTTAGCAGTAATGAACATCAACTAATTGTTAGCATTACTTAAAGTTAATCGCGGTAATTCCTTCTACAGAGATGCGTATTTGTTCAACATAAATCCTTCCACTTTCATGCCATGGAATTCTACCCAGCAATTTTAAAAGTTTTCAGAGTTGCATTTGATCTCCTGAATTGTACTACTGTTCACCTATAGCCACGGATCTTTTATGAATAGCCCCGGATCTCAGATTGACCAAAAAATAATAATAACTCCTGATCTATTCATCTATTATTCCGATTGCGCATTACGACAATGTAGGCGTGTAGGCCGCTAGCATGTACATCGCCATTTCCATCATGTACATTCAAAACCCTGTAGGCTACTTTCTGTCCCGGTGTGGCGGGGCTAAGCCGCCAATGTATTGTGATGCTAGCAACGCCTCTGGTTATAATCATGTCAGATGCAGAGCAATATTGACCTCTGCTGGTATGATTTGGAAATGTTTTAACCACACTCCACAGTCATTAGGCTACAGTTTACACTTGCAATAGGTTATTGTTCTTAATATTGTGTATTGCCCCCTTTGGCATCAATGACAGCATGCAGTCATTTTTAATAGTTGTCTATGAGGCCCCGAATTCTTGCAGGTGGTATAGCTGCCCATTCATCTTGACAACATGTAATCAACTTAATGCAAATACAGTCGAACTTGTTAATACTTGCTAACTTCTGAATTGTCATTAATTTAACTAAACAAGCATTTCTTTTGCAAAGAAGTTTGACACGTGTTTTGTCACTTGTTTGTCATTTCTAGCCAGAAGAAACCTATTGGTCAAATACAAATTCAATATAGCTCAACATTTGGCGTAGATATGAATAACTTTGGGCTTAACTGAAGGTCCTGGTTCTACTGCTTCTTGCCACCTGGCAGTTTCGCTTCTCAGTAAGGTGTTCAGCAGGAAGCTGTGCATTTGAATCCAGCACCAGAGGAATCTTTGTAGCGGCCCGTGGCCCTGACAAATTCAAGTCCATAAACAAACATTTCAGTACCTAGGGTGCCAATAATTTGGAGGAAACTGACTGATTTCGTGTCTGTGGTGTTTGAAAGGTGGTTAATAAAAATTGCAGTTCTCCCGATCTTCAGCGTTGGCATTCCTGTTCAATCTATAATTTGAATGATTCAGGAGTACAAGTAAACTTGAAATTGGAAAAGCAGAAGTGCTCCAGAATTCTGTGTTCTACCTAGTCTCGCGAGGTCATACCTCCAAATTTGGCCAGACCTAAGGTAATGAAAACTTTACTGAGTACCACCAACCCACATAAATTGAAACTGGTCGAATTCCTCTGAAGTCCCATATCAATTTCATGTAAAGTGTAAAAAGTTAACAAGGCTTTATGACAGGATCCCCCAGAAATGTCAAAATATTGGATAATGGGAGATGTTGCTCCTGAGTATGAAAACCATTTCTCTACAATCCAATATGTATTTAATGTACAGTGTATTGCATAGTTGAATGGGCATTTATTTGATCTTGGCACATTAAAAGCCCAAATTAAATAGAATTGTTACCGTGACATGCGTTCGATTGTCAGTGAGGCAGCGTGAGCTCTGTTATCGACAGTTACAGAGCTTGTTACATGTTCACAACCTTTACCTGGTAAGCTATTTGTTGTAGTATTAAAATTTTTGTAGCATTTGGGTATCAATTTCAGGTTAGGTTTCCACAGCAAATGAGGATGTAGATAACCATTAACTAGCTTTGGAAATGCAAGGGAAAATATGTCGATCAATTTCCAAAATATAGTGATACAATTAAGATCTTTAACTGAATCTCTTGTTTTGAAGGCATCTTAATTCATCCACAGGACTGTCTTCTCACAGTTGTTTTGGCCTTCAGATATTTTACAATCAGGTTTTACGAGGCGAGGAAGAAGAGACACTAACCTACGTAGTAAATCGTACTTTTTATACAGACTTTTTGGTCTGCGTTGTGAGCCCTTATAAAGCTACAACCCTAAATTCAAGAACTACAGAATATACAAACGCTTTCAACAAATCCTCTGGGTGTATTTCAGACTATCCCAGTGTAAAGCGCAATTGGCGGGAAATCCTCCACCCAGGGAACATTTTGGCTTCACTGTAGACTACAACAGCAGTATATTGAGCTAGACACTCCATCTAGCACAATTTTATCCCCAAAAATATTTACTTGATTACAAGTGACTGAATTAGTGGATTAGAGTGTGTATAAAACCGACACAAGTCTTTTTCGGTTATTAAACCATTCATTTAATCCAAATGATGTAAGGCCTGTGTTGTGTGTAGTAGGCTTATGCCACCTTGTCAGTTTCAAGAATGTGTGAAGATATAAAGGAAACCTTGACTTTTATCGGTATTGGCTAAATATAAAGATATTTTATGTTTTGTAGAGCTAACTGACAACCGTCCCCTTATCATGACTAGATGTACATGGTTATCAAAACGCAGAGCCCATAAAACACAGCCTAAAAAAAAAAAGATTTTTATCACAAGTGTTTCTAAAATAATGTATGCAATAAAGGATATCAAGAACATATGTGTTATTAACATTCCCAGGTAAAAAATCATTACATTTTTTATAATAAAAGATACGATTTAAATAACTACAATATGACCAGCCCATATCCCTAGTTCAGTATTGCTCAGGTGGACACATTTGGAACACTAGCTAAGTTATAAAATAGAACCAAACTGTGTCACTCAGTTACAGTTATACCACAGGCAGGATGGGCATTGGGAAGTATTTTGTTCTTTTAATGTCTGTATTCAGCAATCACCAGTGGGAAACAACTCCATGAGTGCAAATGCCATCATTGTCGTTCTGCTGAATGAAAGAGCGATGCATTCCATCTGACCCCTTCAAATTCAACAGTGTTTTCTCTGCATATCATCTGAAAATGGAGGGAAATTCTGTCCTGGTCACATACTATTCTTGGGATGGTGCTTTTGTGTTAGTTCGGTTGCTATCTATTCCTGCAATAATTTGGGGAACCCATGAATGTAAAATAAATACACACCTCTTGACTCCAACCTATTGAGTGAGTCTGTGGAGTTTTGATTAACAGGTCACATGGAAAAGATTAATGTTCACTTCATGTTTGGTACATTTTACATCAACCAGCAGAGAGCTTAACGTTTTGAATGTGGGCAAGTGTTTCCTTCCAGAGATTCTCATTTGCAAGTTATTGCAAAAATGAATTTGCTTTCACCAGTCCCGCCATTGTTAAAATGTAGTTTTTGCACCTGAATGAAAATCAAGTCATTGCAGGAGTTAGCAGGGACAGGCCCAGGGTCAGACAAAAACTTTGTTTTAAAGTACAATGTCCCAAATGCACAACTGTTGGCATGTCCGCACTCACTCCACAACCAACTGCTATTGTGCTTAATCCGAAGTACAAATGCAAACCCATTCCCCAGTACACTTGACAAAATTTGACGGGATAATTGGTATAATTATTTTGATAAATGATACACCTAGTCTGTCAGAGGGTAAAACTGAACTATGACCAGGTGTAGTCGGGGAAGAAAAGGGAGAGATGTGGTGGTTAACACTTCAGTGAGAGGCTTAATGTGCAGAATTTCATGTCGGTTGCCCAGTGGTATTCAACGCTGGCCCTCAAAGCCAGTGCCACTCCAATTTTTTCATTACAACCCCCTAATCAAGGACATATTTGGACCTGGGATCCCAGATTAATTCAATTATTGATGAGCTAGAACAAAAAAACAGCAGGCTCCGGCTCTTATAGGATAAGAGCTGAATGCCGCGGTAGACAACAGCTGGCTTCACACTCCTGTACAGTAGAGGGCAGTGTACGCACTTTTAAACCAGATACAAACTGCCGTCTCAATCCGTAAAAGACAATTGTGGTTCTTAAACTTGTTTTTTTTAAGTATGTCCTTTGCATTTTTCTTTCTTGAGTGTTTCCTAGAATACATTCACTGCTGCGTATAAAATAATATCTTTGGTATTAGTCAATACGTTTCTTAATTTAAAGCAGGGTAACTTAAATAAATATAATGAATAGTTAAGTGTTTTCAGAAAACTACATTTTTATGTTTTCAATGTTTTGAGGTACATTTTCTTAAAAAAACGAATACATTTAAGTTATATCAGTTTTGAATGTATTCGTTGGCTTCCATTATTTAGAAATGGCCCTGATTTTCGTGACCCGATTATTTATGTTGCTTACAAGACGCTGGTTAGCTCTGGTGTATGCGGGCATCCAGCTGAATAATAACGTGTTTCAAGAATTGTGAATTGGGATGAAGTAAACATGAACAAAATTTGTGTCGAAGTGGAAATTGCATCCAACTATACACAGTTAATCATATATGCGTGGTTGTTTAGATAGTAATCTATTGTATGCTAAACTTTGCTAGATGTTGTTTTATTTAGAATCTGAAGAATAGCTGGATAGCGGCAGTAGTTATGCGTTTCAGTGATGGATATTCTACCTGGATGTCTCTAAATCATGATAGCTTTGGCGGTTCCATTGAATATACAGGAAAAGTCTAAGAGAAAAGAAAACATTCGTGAGGATTTGGATAGACTCGCTGGCCAATCACATCGCACTGAACTAATAGGATTAATATTGCCTTTTTGGATCGTTAGTCGAACAAAAATGATTCCAGAGAAAGAAATGTTGTTGGATGAAATCGAAATGAGTTTATGGACCCTAACAGAGGAACGTTTATACTACCTGTGTGAACGTTGTGGAATAGATGAGGTTGAAGTAAAAGAAAAGAGTCATCGCTCGCTGCGTAAAATTATCAAAGAATATTGTGAAAATGCTGATTTAATAGACCCAACAGATCAGGGAGTCTCTCGGTTACTCAAACTGAAAGATCACATCAAAAACTTAACGGATGATGCTAACTGTGTGACCACGACTCTATGAACGCAGACGACAGTTAAGATGGGCAGAACAAAAGCTAAACGCGTTAGAGAATTCAGTGAGGGAAGAGCTGGGTTTCTAAACAACGGGATGAAGGCTGTACCTGCTCCCCAGTGGCTCATTATACCACAGCAGAGGGAGACAGTGGTTGTTGTGAGTATTCTCAGTAAAACATTTTGAAAGCTGTATCCTCTTCCAATACCATGTTTGTCCATTAAATAGAAGTTCCTACTGAGAAATGCAGTGCTTTCTTTGCCAGACACCTGTGCTGGTTTTCAATGACGAAACTAGAAGCACCTGCCGCCAAGACTCTCGAAATAATGTTTTGTGGACAGGAGACTCAAACGTGAATCTTTCTGCTTGACTTGTCCCCTTCACTAAGAACCACAACCACTTTGAAATATAATGATCTGCATTGCATAGGTGGACGAAGTTCCCCTTAGTACAGGAAGCGTTTGGTTGCAGACAATGCAACCCATGGCAACATAAACGTTTTTTACCTTTAATGGGGAAATTACATTTTCACACAATGGTGTTGGGTTTCAAAAAACGAAATAAGTCAATATACAGGTTATTATTGTTCCTATTTGTTCTCCCATGTTCACTTTTGTATTATTTTTGAAAACAGAAAGTTCAAAGAAGTATGCACGTGTAGAGCAAATCAGAAAGGGGGCAAATGTATTTCCACAGCTATGTATATTGAGTTTATTTTGTATGTGTTTATAGTTAAGAAAACTCATAGCCTGCTGCTCTCCCTGCAGCCGGAACCTAAAGTGTCACCGTGTCCTGATTGTGACAAACCTATGGAATCACCGGGACCTGATTGTGACAAACCTACGGAATCACCGGGGCCTGATTGTGACAAACCTACAGAATCACCGGGGCCTGATTGTGACAAACCTACAGAATCACCGGGGCCTGATTGTGACAAACCTACAGAATCACCGGGACCTGATTGTGACAAACCTACGGAATCACCGGGACCTGATTGTGACAAACCTACGGAATCAACGGGTCATGATTGTGACAAACCTACAGAATCACCAGGTCCTGATTGTGACAAATCTACAGAATCACCGGGACCTGATTGTGACAAACCTACATAATCACGGGGACCTGATTGTGACAAACCTACGGAATCAACGGGTCATGATTGTGACAAACCTACGG